>JAABOM020058867.1:0-13442 GCA_011800125.2 Solanum clarkiae
GATGTTAAATCATGGCCCAAAGTTACACCCTTAACACGAATTTTATTCATACTCGGACTTGGACAATTTCGACGCCGAGTCTCGTCTCCGTTTAGTTAGCAATTTAAGCTAAGCAAGTAGCTGACTCACCTACTTTCTTCCTAAGTCCTACAATCACCTCAATTCTCTCACTTCATTTTAAGGCCGTAATATCCTCACTTCGACACAAAACATGTATACACCTGACCCTCTTAAGCATTATACACACATGTAGCCCATTAACACGAGATTCAAACACTTTTAAAAATTAGCTCTAGTTTTACCAAATCATGTCATATTTCATTTGTATAGTATTAGTATGGTAAGATGTGGGGTGTTACATTGAATCACAAGATGTCAGATTTTTGGAAAATATTTCTTTCCAAAAAAGAATGATATAATTGAAGGTGAGCCTGTGTACCAAATGTTGAATTCAGAAGACTAGAAAATGTCATTTGATACACTATATGAGGCAAATGATCAAGAGATGATTCTTGATACAAGTGGGAGTTTTGAATCCCAAATTCGTATAGAGGAATCTGAATTTCAACTGAGTAAAAGTACAAGAAAAGGAGTAGATAAACAATCTTATCACACTGAGGATTGTGTTTTCCTGGTGTCTCCCATGGAGTTGGATGAACCTAACTCTGTGACTGAGGCTTTGTCGAGTCCTGAAAAGGATAAATGGTTGAAAGTGGCAGAAGAAAAATTAGAGTCTATGAAAACCGACAAAGTTTGGGATCTAGTTGACCTTCCACAAGGACGTAAATCTATTGGGAATAAGTGGATTCTCAAGGTTAAATGTAAAATGGATGGGTCAATAGAAAGATACAAAGATCGACTGGTGGCTAAAGGTTTTACTCAAGAAGCTGGAATAGATTATGAGGAAACTTTTTCACCAGTTGTAAAGTTTACCTCTGTTCGACTACTTTTGGCTATAGTTGCACGTTTAGATTTTAAAATATATCAAATGGATGTGAAGCTTTCTTTTGTCAATGGAGAATTAAATGAGAAAATCTACATGGAACAACCTATAAGTTTCATTGTTAAAGCCCAAGAAAAGACAGTTTGTCATTCTTTCTCTTTACATAGATGATATACTATTAGCCGAAAATGATTTGGAGTATCTGAAAACTATCAAGTCATGGTTTTCAAAGTCATTTGATATGATAGCTATGGGTGAAACAGACTACATATTGGGTATAAAGATCCAAAGATATCATTCCAAGAAATCCTTGATTTTGTCTCAAGAAACCTACATAAGGAATACAGTGGAACATTTTCAAATGAGTAGTTGCCCATGGATACTCCAATATCTAGAGGTGAATCTTTAAGTCTTGGAATGTGTCACAAAAGTGATAAAGAGAAGGAACTGATGTCTTGAGTTCCATATTCTAGTGCTATTGGAAGTCTGATGTACATTATGATATGTACTCATTCAAGTAAGTGTTATGCCATAGGTTTGGTAAGTAGATATCAATCTAATCCCAAAATAGATCATTGGAAGACAGTTGAGAGAATGTTTCAATATCTAAGGGGAACTGCAGACTATTTGTAAATGTTATACAGATGGTGATGATCAAAATATTGACATTTCTTATGTTCTTACTAAATGGTTGTACCATTTTTTGTGAAAAGAGTAAGAAATAACCTAACACTTTGTGGCTAGTGTGTCTGCAGTAAAGGAAGCTTTTTGGTTAAAGAGATTCTTTGAGCATTTGTGTATCGTAAAGAATCCGAAGGGTCTTTGACTTTATATTGTGATAGTCAGCCAACTATTGCATATACAAAGGATCCTAAGTATCATAACAAAACCAAACATATTGATATCAAGTAAATTTTATGTGAGATATAGTAGCAAGTGGAGAAGTGAATTTACAATACATTCCTACTTATGAAATAGTAACTGAACCCTTTACGAAGGCGATATCAAGAGACTTGCTTGAGAAACATGTTAAGTCTCTAGGCTTACGTAGGATGTGATTTGTATTGTCATATAACTTTGTTGTTATAACATACTCATTAATATAAGATTATTTTTATATCTTAAAAGCATGTGGTAATGCTTAATATGTCGAACAAATTATGAGGTTGGCTCTTTCAGATGAGCAATTATCTCTTATATTGGGGAACGTGAAGATATAAATATCACTGCCATATTTACACTTGTTTTGGAAACCGAACAAGTGTCTCTCTGAGAAATGAGTTTGAGGATAATTTTAGAAAGAAACTCAGGTGAGACATTGAGAATTTCTAGAACAAGGTCTATATGATGTTGGAGTAAGACACATGTGCCTGTATAAGGTGAGAACTTCATAGCACATGCTTCATACCACATGTTAATGTCCGCCAAGTTACACCTCCTTTTTAGAGGATAAAATGGTCATTGTCAAGATACAAAACCTAACCATGGTTAGGGTCGAACCCACAGGGAATATGTAGACTCAAGATAGATTCACCAATAAGCAATCCAAGTAGTTAACCAACATAATTCATGGAAGGGGGAGGGGTTGCAATAATCAATAATAAAATAAATTGAACTATCACGAGAGACAATCAATAACAGAGAGCAATGAGGGTACTGTGTTTCCCGTGAATCCCCAACTTAGTATCACTAAATAACCCAATTCTTATATAGTGTATATCATGTAGGACGGTAATTTAAGTTCACCAAACCCTTTGGCCCAGGCGAGAGGCAAATTTCACTTTGCGACTTCACTCATCTCCATAGTGTGCAATACTAACCATTACCTATATGTCCCATTACAACCTCCCCTTGATCCAGTTTGATTGATTATACGAGAACATATTAATCGAATCCTGTTAATCAATCTCATTTTCTATTCATTAATACCTTGGTCCAGTCAGTAACACTAGGCGTGTTCTAATGTTGCCGCCAATAGGAAACATGCAAAATAAACAAAATTGATTAATACATGCATATATCCATTCCAAGAATTGCAAATTATCTGGGTTTACTTTGTTAGATCTTCATGGTTCCCACAACCCTAGTTGTGGAGTTAGCTACTCATACTATGGGTAGATGAAGAAATTATGAATTAAGAAACACAATTAAACACTTACCTAATTGAATTGAGAATCAAGCAAATCCAAAATTGATTTCGAATCACTAGATTAAAGATCAAATTAATTCACAAGTGTATTCTCTTAATTTTCTCTCTAAGTATTGTATTCTAACCCTAATTTCAATGAATCTGATGGCTCCCCCTGAAAAATAACCTAAAAGTACTACTTATAATAATTGTAATTAAGTCCTTAATAAAATTAGAAAACTGGTCGGCAAACTCCATGAAAGCTATTTAAGAATCGCAGTGCCTTCTATGAGTCGTAATCAGGATCTTGATCTGCTCCTGGGATCTTAGACTTCTCTTTTACGACTTCACTTTACGACTCATAAATGGATCCACGACTCGTATTGCTTGTTCGTAGGCTTCAACTGCATCAAATTGTCCTTCACTAAAAATCTTCATGAAACCTAGCTATACGACTCGTACATCTGTCTCGTAGAATTTAGCTTCAGATATAATCCCTCACTGAAATTTATCACAAGATCAATACTACGACTCGTAGAATGCTCTACGATTCATAGAGGGTCTCGTAAATCATCAAAACCAGAAATCTTCTTCAATTTTTCCCCAAGTCATAGCCAACCTATAATCTTGCAAATTTAAACACAAAAACACATAAAACCCAAAAATATTGCATTGTGAATACATAAAATCCTAAGTTTTTAAGCATCAAATGTGTTTTATTTTGGCAGCACATCAACATCTCGAGTAAGGAAAGATAGAGCTGCTTCCTTCCCTTGCGCCTCCATTCCCGCTTGTATTATAAGGATAAGGCAACCCTCAACTTAAAATTATTGCTTGTCCTCAAGCGACGACTCAATCTGTATAGACAATATAGTAACACATAGACCTTAACTCAATGGCATATGTCTCATACAATTCAGACTCCAATACCTACACTAAGTTTTCAAAACAAGATCAGATAGCTATTTAGCAAACCAAAGCACACCAGTGCATGTGATAATACAACTATGACAAGCAAGGGAATATCAACAGTCCACAAGCACTGAACAAGTCAAATGCTAATAATGCAATGAAAGTGCCTTTACAGAAAAAAGTCTCATTTTTGACACTCAATGATGATTTCAAATTTAACCATGGGACTGTGCCAAAACACTCACTCTCACAAAAGATATTTATGCATAATGACTAATACCATAGGCTTGCCCCTATAGTCATGACTCAGACCTTCAACTAACTGGACTAGGATCACTTTGGGACTTTCTTGGCTTGTAATGTAGGCTCAGGGGGCTTTGGTATGATATTTTAGGAAAATAGTGACAAAAGGCCCTCTTTGAAACTGTATTTTTCTACACTCTTGCCCCACCAATTCTGTTATTTTCACCTTATTCTCCCTTTTTCCTTATTTAAGCTTTTCCGGGTGCTTTCTTCTCATTTTTCAGCTTTTTGCCTTATTTTTCACACTTTATTTTGCTTTTTAGGTTAATCAAAGACATCTTGTATTTTTCTTGCACCCGGTATATGATTTTTCTTCTTTTTCTCTTCATTTTTAACTCACTCCATTATTTTTATGCTTTTACCCTTACACTAACCACCCTCAATTTAGACTTTTAGCCTGTATTGAAACACACAATATTTACCCTCCGAACCAGGGCCACTTTTGGGTAGCCACCCTCAACCTAGGCTTTTTGCCTTAGTTAAGGTTCACAATGCTCAAGGAAAGACCATGACCAGTTATAGGATTTTTCACTAGATAATGCTAGGTTAATTAGGTGTTTAGAAAGAATATGTACATGTAAGGCTTAAATATTTGGAACAAGGGATATATCATCATTTGGTTTGTTATTTTTAGGATAAAGTGAACTAGCTAAAGAACAAAGGCCTAAGATCCTTTTCCTAACCCATTTAATCTACAATCTAACTTAGAGTTATAGGATAAGTTCTGAATTAACACAAAATACATGAATCTAGCAAAATAAGCTCACACTCTCATGGCATAACATACATTATCAACACAAGACTCATAGATCATACTTCTTATCTCAATTTACCCTTACTTGTCAGAACCAGTATTTCCAAATACCTAAACATACATAGTTGCCATCTAACTACTAATAAAAAATTTTGGTGGGTATCATTTTTTTCAAAACAAAACATAAAAACATGGTATATGTCATAAGTATTAGTATTATATGCTACACATATTATCTAAGCATCCTATGTGCTGGTACAATAGAAATTAAATATGAACCCTAAGCTATTCTGTCTTTACTGAGGCCTATAACTACCTACACCCTATCGAAAAAAATGTGCATTGTCCCCAATGCACAAAATCAATCCAAAATAGAATGTAAAGGGTCAAAAACATACTTGGATGCCTACGTGCTGTCTTTGGCTGGTCTGGACATCCCCCTCCTGCGCGGTAGTCTCCTCAATAATGGTACTCTGTCCGGAGGGGCCAATACCCCTCAACCTATCATGCTCGCAAGCTAGCCGCATCTCCTCCTTGCGCCTCGATCTCCTCACGACAAGCTCAAACCCCTCATCCTCTGTGAGCTTTGCATGTACATTTCTCTCCTCTAGCTCCTCATCCGTGCAAGGTCTCTTCATGTAGAAGTTTGTGTAGGATCCTTAGAGGCAAATAAGTCAAACATCGACACCGGAGATGTCGTCTCAGGTAATGTAACTGGTGCCTCTAGTGATGCTGTCATATTAGCCCGGAGCTGTTGGATCTCCAACTGCAGGGCTGACAAATCTGACGGTGGGCCTTGGCCAATCTCTTATGAACCCTCTCCTCGAATGCATCGATGCGGGTATCCACTGCACAAATACGATCCTTAATAGTAGAAATAGTGAATGCCCGGCTCCGATCCTCCGAGTTTGAAATAGCCCGCCGGACCCATGTCCTGATCTGATGAATAAGTTGAGTGAACTGGGACTCAGCATGTGATAATCGTCGCGCCATGGCCTGGATAGAAGTAGTAGACATGTAGACCATGCCCGCTGTAGGAGTCTGTGAAGTAGTAGCCTCTGGTGCAGTAGCAGCAATAGTGCGCCCTCTCTCCTTTAAAGTAGTAGTAGCAGTGTGGTGTCTATCTCAGAACCCTCAGATGGTGGCGCCAGGGTGAACATCTCTGGCAGAGGTGGAGGATATGCTCGCCTAAGAGCCACTGGTTTCTCATTAGCCTTAACCAGGCTGGGCTCTAATGTGTGCTGGGCCTCAATTAACCGGTCCAGCTGGCGTAGTATCTTCACCCTAGACTCTACACAGAGTCTGTAGATCAAACAAGGGAATGGGATGGAGATGGTCCTCTTCAGTGCAGCCTCATGCATCTGCTCGACAATAACGTGGGCCCAATCAATCTCATATCCAGCCAAGATGCTGGCAACAAAATATACATGCTCCAGTGTAAGAATATTATCTGCCAAGATCAGTCGGATTCATGATCGAACAATAGCCCACCAAAATTTGGTGAGGAGCTGAGCGAAGCCCTAACGATTGGCTCAGGATTAAAAACCATACGACGGATGGTCTCCTATGAAATTTCAACCCTCTTATGTTTCACTCGTGTCTCTGTCAACCTGGGATGAGTGAGTTATTTCTTTCCCTTGGGAAGAGAAAGCTAGATGGTGGTTTCGTAGGATGCATAAAACTATCTCACCAAAATCATAGATTACCGACCAAGAGACTCTGTCAGCTACATGAGCCCATAATGAATCAATATGTCCTATAGACCGAGGACACAACTATGTCCATCATCTATAATCCTAGGCTCCTCATAGATAGAGCGGGTCGGCTTGCCCCACTCCTGTGGTTGCATGCCCTCTCTAAAGATCTTATCCATACCCTCGATGCACCACCGATTAGGAAAGGCATCCGGTGCTGATGATAAAGATAGTGCGATGGAGGACTCGATATCTCCTTTGTCCTCGAAGCCCTCGTCAGAACTGGACTCCTATCTTGATGGAGTCCTCTATGGCATGCTGCTCCCACTTGTGTCATTACCTCCCTGCTCAGGCTAGGAAGGACTAACAACTAGTGCTTGAGTATGCCCAGATATGGTTATAGCTTTGGTCTATGGTATCGCAACATTTAGGTCTGGTGTCACATCGAGTATCTCTAGTGATCCACTAAGCCGAGGGGTCTGCTCGTTACCTGAATTCTTGTCGTCTGAAGGCTCATCCCTGAGCTTTCTCCTTAGAGCCTCAATCTTAGGACCTCTATTTTTGGGGGAATAATACCTGAAACATAGACGTAAACGAACCATGTTTAGCCCCAAATATTAGGAAACGGAATACAAAAATGATCAAAGTTCAATTGCAGAAGGCTTCTATGAAAGCCCCTTTACGAGTCGTAGTGAATACTATGAGTCGTAAAGTGCTCTCATAGACTAGTGATTCAAACTAATATTAGTTACTGGAAACGTCTACGAGACCTAGGTACAACTCGTAAAGTGGTTTATGAGTCGTAGACTAGGGTTGTAGAGGATTCCAGTGAGTAATTAAATTCAAGCAGGGATCTACAAGACCTATCTACGAGTCGTAAAGTGATCTACGACTCATAGAAGGTCTCGTTTGATGAATACTCAGAACATCAAGTTTCTTGAATTTAACACAAGGGGAAACTACGACTAATAGAATTCTCAATGGGTTGTAAGAGCCTCTCGTGAACCTGAAATCTCAGTCACATGAGGTTCTGAGTTCATCGTACGAACCTCAAAGGACATTTTCAATAATTAATTCTACCAGCATTAAAGCAAGAATACAAGCACCCATATGATTTCAATCATACAACTCTACCTCCAATAGTAATTTCAACATATGTTCATCCCATCAAAGAATGATTAAGCATCAATTACTCTATGATTTCGACCACATCAATTTGGCTCAAATAGTAACATGATCCTATATTATCAATCACCAATTCACTGTTACAAACCATTCAATCAAACATGGTGGATAATCTAACAGTTACAAACAAGTAGCGTTCATAACGCCAAAAATACCCAATTTTGGAATCAATTAACAAGGCAACTAGGGGCAACCAAATTTCACACAATCACAATTCAAATTCATACAATGGTTACATGTCTAAACACCATACCCATCATAATCATCAAATCAATCAATTAAGAACAAGGCAAATTAAGGGTTAAAGTAAATCGAAAGCTTACCAAGAATTTAGATGAAACTTGAAGAAGATGAGAGAATAAGTAGGCAAAAAATGCTAGTAGCCGGAAATCTCGTCGGAAAATGGGTCACAGTGGTCGAAATTTCAATAGGGTGGGGGGTGGGGTAGGTTGACCGATAAATTTTAGTTCAAATAGGGTCAAATTAGTTTTGACCCTTCTTTATATAATAAACCGGGTCAACTAAAAAAGTAACTGGGCCTGGGTTTATGAAACCCTGATTACGAGTTGTAGATAGTTCTACAGCTCGTAAATCATGGTTTTGAGAACCCTCAACACTAGAAAAATTTCAGAAAACTTACCTGAGGTTCACAAACCCTGTTCACGACTTGTAGTTTGGTCTATGAATCATAAAGTTAGCTCGTGAACTGGAGTGCACAATTATCTTGCCTACTATAAATCCCTATGAGATAGGGTACGAGTCATAGACTGATCAATAACTCGTAGACCTAGTCGTAGAAACTTGACCTGGCGCTTTTCTCAGCCAAATTTGCTGACTTAGCCCTTTACCTGCATACTCTTCATAAAATACATTGTTACCCTATATGCAACCAACCCAATGTCTAAAACTGAAATCAAATCAAAACAAAACAACTACCTATGAATCCAAAAAATGAAAATAAACATATAACTATGATATTACATCAAAAACCTTTGGTTGCCTCCCAAGTAGCTCCTGATTTATTGTTGTAGCACGACTTAGGTAGCTTGAGTAATTAGACTTCCTCAAGCTCCGGTGCACCCATATCACTAAACGTTGCCGCCTTCTTGGTGCTTGTCATCATGCCTCTTTGAATCTGATTCAGTTGCGTTGACACAGGTCCAAACTGACTATTGAGCTTTTGAATTGCCACACAATGTTGGTCCACTCTAAGGTTTATCTTGGTAGTGTCAGACTTAATCTCCTTCAATGTCTCATTTTAAGAATCTGCCCTCTTTAATAACTGGTCAAACATCCCCTCAATCTTGGAGTTTTTATCTTCAATATCATGATTGTGTGGGGGTACATAACAACTATTAATCTTGTCATCCTTGCTGTCCCCCTGCTACATTAGCATCTTCAACTTAACTCTATTCTGATCAAATATACTAAGGATATCTGCATTTATTTTTGCTTGGTCAAAACTCATGCCAACAGTGCTTACATGATCTACTAGGTGTCTATTCCTGGGCTTCCACACATGGTTGGATTTAACTACTGTGTTCATGTGCTAAAACATTTCTGCAAATGGTTGTTGTACAAAAAGACCTCCCAAGAGGACATCAACACATTCTTGACTATTAACATCCACAGCTTGGTAGAAATTCTCTACTAGGATATTCCCCGAAATCGCATTGTCTGTTGTATTCCTCAAGCATCTATTAAATCACTCCCATGTATCAATGATCGAATCGCCAGCGAATTGCTTGAAGTGATTGATCCGTTCCTCCACTCTGAGCCTGTTTGTTTTGATGAAGTACCTTGCTAAGAAAGCCCTCTGCAATTGTATCTACTTGGTAATCGAGTCTTGTGGAAGCTCAGATAGCCATAATGCAGCATTTCCCATAACAGACAATAGGAAGACACTAAGTCTCACAGCATCCATAGACAGATTTTGTGTTCCTATTACACTTTTACAAATAAATGCTACATTGTAAGTGGCTATGTGGATCTTGTGATGGTAAGCCCGCAAATACCCATGGTTCTGCAGTATCTGAAGTAACCCACTCGTGACTGTGAACTTTGTGTCTTCCAGTAGTGGTGGCAACATAATAGTTCCCGTCACATCCATAGCCATGGGGTTCAACTTGTACAGATTCCACTGGTAAACATTGGCATTGATCTCTTGAGGCTGTGGAATGTCCTCCAAAGGAGGTGGGTTCTTATTCTAGTCATCATCATTATTATCCCGGTTCAAGGCTGCATTATTGGCATTTTCTTAGGCCATTCTTCTTATAGTTCAGTGGATCTCTGGATCAAGTGGAGTTAAGAGATTGCCTTGACTCCAAGTGTTGGACACACACTACTCGTATACCCTACAAAGAGACAAAAACAAAAACAAGAGTAAAATACAAGGGAACTAAGGATTAACACTCGAATTACTTAATGAATCAACCTAAGTCTAGCCGTATTCTCTGAAATTGTGCCAAAATCTTTGACGTCGCTCAAGTTACACTCCTATTTAGAGGATAAAGTGGTCGTTGTCAAGATATAAAACCTAACAAAGTTTAGGGTCAAACCACAAGGAATACATAGACTCAAGATAGATTCAATAATAAGAAATCCAAGTAGTTAACCAACTCACTTCCCTGCAGGGAGGAGGGAGGGGTTTTGTGATAATAAATAAGAAAATAAACTAAACTAACTATCACGAGAGACAATCAATAATAATAAGCAATGAGGGTAATGTGTTTCCCATGAATCCCCAACTTAGTATCACCAGATAATCCAATTCTTATCTAGTGTATAGGATGTAGGTCGGTAATTTAATTTCATCAAACCCTTTGACCCAGTCGAGAGGCAAATTTCACTATGCAACTTGATCCATCTCCATAGTATGCAATACTAACCATTACCTATATGTCCCATTACAACCTCCCCTTGATCCAGTTTGGTTGATTAGATGAGAACACATTAATCAAATCATGTTAATCTATCTCATTTTCTATTCATTAACACCTTGGTTCAGACAATAACACTAGGCGTGTTCTAATGTTGCCGCTAATAGGAAACATGCAAAATAAATAGAACTGATTAATATATGCATATACCTATTTCAAGAATTGCAAATTATCCGTGTTTACTTTTTTAGATCTTTATGGTTCCCACAACCCTAGTTGTGAAAACATAATTGATTAATATATGTATATACCTATTCCAAGAATTGCAAATTATACGTGTTTACTTTGTTAGATCTTTATGGTTCCCACAACCCTAGTTGTGGAGTTAGCTACTCATGCTATGGGTAGATGAGGAAATTATGAATTAAGAAAACATAATTAAACACTTACCCAATTGAATTGTGCATTAAGCAAATCCAAAATAGATTTAGAATCACAAGATTAAAGATCAAATTAATTCACAAGTGTATTCTCTTAATTTTCTGTCTAAGTGTTGTATTCTAACCCCAATTACAATAAATCTGGTGGCACCCCTTGAAAAATAACCTAAAACTACTATTTATAATAATTGCAATTAAGTCCTTAATAAAATCAGAAAACTGGTCAGCAAACTCCACTAAAGCTATCTACGACTTGTAGTGTCTTCTACGAGTCATAATCGGGGTCTCATAATCTGCTCCTGGGATTTTGGACTTCTCTTCTATGACTTCACTTTATGACTCGTAAATGGATCTACGACTCGTATTTCTTGTTCATAGGCTTCAACTACGTCAAATTGCCCTTCACCAAAAGTCTTCACGAAATCTAGCTATATGACTCATAGAATGCTCAGACTCGTACATTAGTCTCATAGAATTTAGCTTCAGATATCTTTCTTACTAGAATTTGTTATGAGACCAAATCGATGACTCGTAAAATTATCTACGATCCATAGAGGGTCTCGCAAATCATAAAAAGCCAGAAACATTCTGCAATTTTCCCCAAGTCATAGCCAACCTGTAATCTTGCAAATCTAAACACAATGACATATAAAACCAAAAATACCTCATTGAAAACACACAAAATCCTAAGTTTTAAGAATCAAATATGCTGTATTTTGGGAGCATATCACGTGTGTTATGCAACATGAGGGTTAATGAAAGAATGATCCCTGCTTTTTCATTGTGTAAGACCTTGAAAAGTCAAAGTTGAATTTTTCAACTGAATACCCTTTGACCTTTTAAGGTTTCTTGAAATTTCAACTGATGTTGCTACTATAGCGTGTTATTAATAGCCATGTATGATTTGGCAATGCAGTGCATGTCCAGGAAAGTAGTTGATTTGAAATAGATAGATTCGAGTAGAAAGAGAAGAATATGAAAAACTGAAATTGAATATAAACTAGAGTTCACCTCTTAAAAAGTGATTAACTACTAGATTAGTTAATGTCTGGGGTATTGTGAGTATAGATATCCTCATGTTGATAGTGGATTCTTTCTGTACATGATTGAATTCCTATATAAGGTTTATAAGACTTTGAAGGCAAGCCTTTATGCTCACAGGTCGCACGAACCATTTTCCACATGAATTGTGTATTGAGTTGATGTAATATTGACTAGAGTCTTGTCCACTATGTGCGAAGTGGGACATGTAAGATTTTTTTAGGATCATGGGTCGCTCATGTAGACCGACTCGATCCAACCCAACCAGAGCACTTGGTTTTAATTTTTGGTAGTGTAGTCATTTAAATAACTGTCCAATGTTATCCTGAAGGATAATATTGGACGGTTATCATCCATTAAGGAGGTGGTTGTAAGCACCAACCACTTCTCTATTTTGAGGGAAGGTGGTTTGATTCCTAATGAGGTGGGTAAAGGAAGTTATAGAGAGAAGATATTGCAGACAAAAGTCAGTTAAAGTCTTTGACATAACTTGACTTTAGAAGAGTTACAAAACGAGTGAAGGATAGGAATCCTTAATTCATCAAAAACACATAAAAGACACTTGGTATGTGAAATATAATCCGTGTTCCTAGAGAAACGAAGCGTGATATGGGGCTAAATGTGTTGGTGGCATAACAACGCTTGTGAAATCATCAAAAATATACGACCCATTGTTCTTGCCCCATTAATTTTGCTTACAAATAGAGAGGGGGCAAGCATAGTTGTTCTCTGATGATGAGTGAAAATGACAAAGCATATAGGGTTTGGGGGGATTGTGCCTAATTTAGGAAATAATTAGTGGAATTAATTCTAGCCATCAGATCAAAAGAAACGAACGATCGACATTAGATCTTTAGGAATTGGGTTGAATCTAGATCCAAAAATGGGTATCCGAATTGGTTTATTGAGTTGGGAATTTAAAATTAGACCACAAATTGACTCAATTAGGTTAGAATTGAAAGAAATTGTACAGGAATTGACTAGAATTGAAAAACATTAGATAAAAAGGGCTATGACTTAAACAAATTGGAAGGAAATTGAATATATTGTCATTTAATTAATTATACGCACAAATAAAAAATATGCAATAATAATAATAATAATAATAATAATAATAATAATAGTAATAATAATAATAATAATAATAATAATAATAATAATAA
>JAABOM020058868.1:0-49446 GCA_011800125.2 Solanum clarkiae
CTCAACGACAACACTTCAAGGAAATTCCACACTTGGTCCCAAACTTTATTAAATCGATCCAATTAAGGACATTCGGGATTTAGGTTAAATTATGGGTCCTAACACACCACATGTTTGATAAAATTACACGACAAAAATTCTCCAGTTGTTGATAATCTATTACATGATTTATAAGTCAAATGATTTCATGATAATAAAAGGGTTTTCAAGCATGTATTAAATTCATGAAAAGTATCTATGATTTTACAAGCATCAACTTGAGCCCTATTTCAAGATTTTAACCTTCTGTGAGTCATTCATGTTAAGGCAAGGGATCATGTGTGAATATTATTTACACTCACATTCAAGTTAGGCTCATTAGTAGAGTTCAAGCATGTTTATGAGATACTCATTTCATTTTATCATTTCTCTTACAAGTTATTCATGATATTATTAAAGTATGATTATTTCAATTACTCAGTGGAATTTGACTTAGCAACGATTGAGGATTAAGATGGGGGATCGACTAAAGGGATCCTTATAAAAAGTCTTTAGACTCTAAACTATATCCCACCATAGGATGATATATTTTACCCTTGCTATACTAGTGGATCCATCCAGTTCATGTTATCATGTTTGGTTTGCCTTGGCAAGTAGACCACACTTCACCGGGGGGTGTCATGCTCTGTCACTTGTACCGAGGGGATGACATGCCTTGGATTCCAAGTTGTAGCTGCTTGATCTATGTATGTTGAGGTCTCTTCCCACATATTTATGGTACATTATCCAAGTTAATTGTTTTACAAGAATTTTTTATTACAAGCATTGATCATGCTTGCCATATTGAGATTATTTATCCATTGATTATGATTACGCATTTTGAATATATTGTCTTATTCCTTTGTTGCATTGCACCCTGCATACTTAGTAAATTCAAATGTACTAAGGCATACCCTATGCCTACATGATATTACCATGTAGGAACCGGAGCTCCTTTTGATTATCCTCCTCTACGTGGCTAGTTCGATTCTCTAAGAAAGCTTTTGGTGAGTCCTTAACTCTGAGGATAATATCCACTTTATTTCATGCCATGATGAGACTTTTTCCTTTTGTTGGATGCTTATTATTAGGGTGAGTCCGAGAA
The DNA here is from genome assembly GCA_011800125.2 of Solanum clarkiae. Taxonomy (NCBI): domain Eukaryota; kingdom Viridiplantae; phylum Streptophyta; class Magnoliopsida; order Solanales; family Solanaceae; genus Solanum; species Solanum clarkiae. Next base: position 1,124 of record JAABOM020058868.1, read on the forward strand.
GAGTCTTGGCCCCCACTCCATTCTAAAATAGAGGTGTTGTTGAATACCAAGTTTGTATATGCTTTGAACTTGACTCTTCTTGCATTTATATGTGAACGAAAGACTTCCTTTAGTCTCACTTCCCTTTTTATACTTGACTCTAGTTGATGTTTATTTTCATTTCCGCAACCAAGGATATGTGCAAGGTATGATAAAAGGCTTGTTTAGGTTGTCTTCAGACTTCCCATTAGTCGTGTTACATTTAAGTACTAGGCTTGGGTCATGACAAGGTTGGTATTAGAGTACTTGGTTGTTAATGGTCTTTGAAAATCCAACACACTACATCGATTCGAGTCTTATTCATGGTTATGAAGCGCACCACAAATATAAATAGGAGGCTATGAGGTGTTTTAGGAAACACTTCATTTCTTTATGATCTACATCATGCTTAGGATGTAAAGGTAAGGATATTTCCCCTAATGAATGATGTTTTCTCTTATAGATCATGTCTCTACCAAGAGGAAGACTACGGATAGCCCGTGCATCAGAGGAGAAACTAGCCCCTCCCACTCCTCAAGCTCCTCAAGATAAAAGGGTAGCTCGAGATAAGTTGCGGGATGCCATCCCAATGTTGGATTGTGTTATGGCTAACCCAATAAACCAAGGGGCCCAAGCTCCTCAAGCTCCTATTCTGGCCTCAAGCATGAGGGATTTCACAAGAATAAACCCTCCGGAATTTCATAGGTCCAAGGGTGAAGAAGATCCCCAAGAGTTCATCGATGAGGTATATAAGGTGTTATCTATCTTGGGGGTCAATTTTGAGGAGAAAGAGAAATTAGCGGCCTACCAATTCAAAGGTGTGGCCCAACTTTTGCTTACTCAATGGAAGTTGGAGAGGAAAAATGATTTTGCTATTCCTAAGGAGGAGTTCAAAGTCGCCTTCCTCAACCGGTTCTTCCCTATTGAGTTTAGAGAGGCCAAAATGATGGAGTTCATGAATCTTAAGCAAGGTTTCATGAGTGTAAGGGAGTATTCCCTCAAGTGAAACAAGCTTTCCAAGTATGCTCCTGATTTTGTAGCCAATCCAAGATCAAGGATGAACAAGATTGTGTTGGGAGTGTCCTTCTTTATGAATGAAGGGTGTTGTACCGGTATGCTAGTGAGTGATATGGACTTGTCTTGGCTCATGACATATGCTGAACAACTTGAGAGGGAGAAGCTTAGGAAGAGGAGAAGTGGGGACTCCAAAAGGTCTCCGTTTGAGGGTGGCTTCCAAGGTTCTAAGGGTGACCGATTTCAACAAGGCCACAAGTTCCAAGGTCAGGGTCCTCCAGTGCTCCTAACAAGAGGTTTGCAAATGATGGGCTATCTAACCAAGATTCCAAGGTGGCAATAGTGGGATGACTCATCCTAAGTGCTAAAAGTGTGAGAGAAACCATGGTGGTCCATGTTTGAAAAATTCTAATGCTTGCTTTGGTTGTGGTGAGATGGGTTACAAACTTATTGATGTCCTATTGCTCAAAACAAGGGTAGAGATGGTCGTCCTCAAGTCCAAGGTGCTAATGACGATCAAAGGGCAAAGAAAGGACAACAAGGGGGTGCTCAAAGGCAAAATAGGTTCTATGTTCTCCAAGGAAGGCAAGGAGTGGATGAGGTGCCCGATGTTATTATCGGTATGTTAAAGGTTTTTAATTATGATGTATATGCATTGATAGATCCAAGTGCTACTCTTTCTTTCATTACTCTTTTTGTTGTCAATAAGCTTCATGTGTATCCCGAATTACTGTGTGAATCTTATGAAGTGTCTACCTCGTTAGTTAGTCTATTATTACTAAAAGAGTCTACAAAGATTGTCCCATGTCCATATTGCATAAAGTCTTGCCTTGTGATTTTGTTGAACTTGACATGGTGGATTTTGATATTATTCTTGGGATGGATTGGTTACATGCATATCATGCTTCCATTGATTGGAGAACCCGCAAGGTTAAGTTCGAATTCCCTAATAAGCTCGTCCTTGAGTGGGAAAGTCGTAATGTGGTGGTCAAGGGCAAATTCATTTCTTGCCTTAAGGCCCAAAAATTGATTTCTGAGGGTTGCATTTACCATCTTGTGAGGGTTAGGGATGTTGAGTCTAAAGTCCTTCCTATTGAGTTGGTTTAGGTGGTCAATGAGTTTCTTGATGTCTTTCTCGATGAGCTTCCCGGTGTTCCTCCCGAAAGGGAAATAGACTTTGGTATTGACCTCATTCCTGATACACAACCCATTTCTATTCCCCCTTACCATATAGCCTCGGCGAGTTGAAAAAGTTGAAGGATCAACTGAGGGATTTGTTGGAGAAATGTTTCATAAGGCCTAGAAAGTCACCTTGGGGTGTACCAGTGTTGTTTGTAAAGAAAAAGGATGGTTCCCTTAGAATGTGCATTGATTACCGATAACTTATTAAAGTTAGTATGAAGAACAAGTATCCTTTACCAAGGATTGATGACTTTTTTGATCAACTACAAAGGGCTAATCACTTTTCTATGATTGATATTCGGTACGAATACCACCAAGTGAGAGTGAGGGAGTGTAATATTCCAAATATGGCTTTTCGGACTAGGTATGGACACTTTGAGTTTGTGGTAATGTCTTTTGGGCGTGATTAATTCACCAACAATATTTATGGATCTCATGAATAGGGTCTTTAAACCCTGCCTTGACATGTTTGTGGTGGTGTTTATTGATGATAGATTGATTTATTCCCGGAGTGAAGAGGAGAATATGAATCACTTAAGGATGGTGATGAAAATCTTGAGGGATGAGAGGTTGTTTGCTAAATATGAAAAGCATAAATTTTGGTTGAAATAGGTTGCATTTCTAGGGCAGGTGGTGTTGGGTGAAGGCATTAAGGTGGATCCTAAGAATACATAGGTGATAAGGAATTGGCCAAGGCCCTTGAGTACAATGGATATTAGGAGTTTCTTGGCTTTGGAGAGTTACTACCGAAGGTTTGTGAATTCGTTCTCTTCTATTACTTCCCCTATCACAAAGTTTACCCAATAGAAGGAAAAATGTGTTTGGACCGATGAATATGAAAAGAGTTTTCAAACTTTAAAGGACAAGATTATCTTGGCTCTACCGGAAGGGTTAGAAAGGTTTGTGGTTTATTGTGATGCCTCAAGGATTGGTTTGGGGTTTGTTTTGATGCAAAATGGCAAGTTTATAGCATATGCCTCTAGGCTACTTAAGGTGCATGAGTGAAATTATCCCACCCATGATCTTGAATTGGTGGCCGTGGTGCTTGCTTTGAAAATTTGGCATCACTATTCATATTTTCATGACTCGAGCCTAGGGCCTAGACGTGACACGGCGAATGAGGAACCCGAAGGGACCCCAAACAAGCCTCTCAGCTTATCGTCACACATCCTTGATTGTGGAAGCATAAACAAGACATTCAATTAAAGTAAAGGCAAGGGGACTAAGGGAAACTTACATAAACATCGAATCAAAAGTCAAGAGTCAAGCTCATACATAGTACACACCTTGTCCAACATACATCTCTAAAAGATAGAAACAGCGGGGGCTAAGACATGTTAACCGGGCTCACCCTCATAGTCAAATATAACATAAGGTAGTGTCTCAATACATAGATAGTAGGGAAAAGACATAACCAAAGTTCCCGAAATGGAGGACTCACCACAAGCTTGGAGTAGCACCGTCTAACCACATGGAGGAGTAGAAGGATGATTAACTCGGGCACCGGCTCCTACATGGTGATATCATGTAGGAAAGAGTATGCATTAGTATGTTTGAATGTATTAACTATGTGGGCTGCAATGCAACAATAGATAGGTATCACAATCCAAAATGCAAGACGACAGGCAATAGACATAGTGTAGCAATATGGCATGTATGATCAACGCATAAGTAAAACATTCTAAGTAAATCATGCTCGTATAGAATACTATATGTGAAGATGAGACCAAGCTAGCTCTCCAAGATACAAACCCCTCGGTAGGTTGGTGATGACCGCACCTATCACCCTAGTGAATGAGAAATGAACCCCTCATTTAGGTTGGTGATGATCGCACCCATAACCGTAGTGAATGAGTATAAGCCCCTATTCGGTTGGAGATGATCGCACCTATCACCCTAGTGCATGAGTATAAACCCCCATCCGGTTATCGAATCTTTTTCCCTGGGATGGGCATGGTCTATGCAACACTTTATATAGGATTCATCATAAGCTCTAATGCAATACCTCATATAGGAATAATCATGTTCATAAGCTCATTTCATCATAATTGCATCATCATAACATCATTCATATCATATCTCACGCTTGGGACCTTCAATTCCTCTAGAAACCATAACCGGATATTTTATCAAACACCTTGGGGTGTGTAATGGCGGTAAAAGAGAATGAAATTTAGAAATGAAATCATGCAATAAAATCTATGGTAAAACCTTTAATCAACACCTTGCCACACCCCCAAGACATTCACATCAAAATCCTTCATCAATACGAACATTAGATCCAAGATTTGAAGCTCATAACATGCTAAAACAACCATACTTTCATGTATTAAAATTATTATGCAGTAAATTTCTCAATATCCAAGACGCACGTGTAAAATCAACTTTAAATCATGCAACATTAAATAAAAGAGAGTTTAGGCACCATGGGTGAAAGGACCTTAAATAAATCAACACTATATACCATAGCTTTGGAGAAATTCTTGGTGAAGGTTGATAATGAAGCTTGAAGCTTGAAGAGAATCTTTGAATCCGGATGATGGTTTTGGGACTTGATTTCTGAGAGTAAAATAAGACTAAGTGTGGGAATGGGTTCTGGATAATGTTTAGGGTGATATAAGAGTAAAATAATTCTAAGTATAAGTGAAAACACGCTTGGGAAATTTGGGCCCAACATTTAGAAAAAAATATTGAGCAGGCTAAAAAAAGACAACATCCAGATACACATCTCTGCATCGCGGAGGCGACGTGGAAACTCTAATTACACTGCTTCGCATCACGAAAACGATGTGGAAAGCTCTCCAAAAATTGCACCTTGTGCAATTTCATAAATCGATTTCTTCATTTTAATATCGAGTTCAGATGCTTGTCACCCTAATTTGGACCCCCCAAAAAACAATATGAAGTCGTATTTTCAAAAAACCAAACAAATTTTTAGATATAAGGAAATCAAATTTTGGGCATTCTGAGGCATGTTTTTGGGCACTTTTTTGGGTTGTTTCATGTATGGGGTTCATGTTGATGTGTTTACCGACCACAAGAGTCTCCAATATATGTTCACACAAAAAGATCTTAACTTGAGACAAAGAAGGTGGTTAGAACTCCTTAAGGATTATGACATGAGTGTACATTATCATCCCGACAAAGCTAATGTTGTGGCCGATGCTCTAAGTAGAGTGTCCATGGGTAGCCTAGCCATATTGATGTTTGTAAAAAAGAGGTGGCTAGAGAAGTTCACCTGTTAGCCAGGTTGGGGGTTAGGTTGAATGAAGTTGAAAATGGTGGTGTAGTAGTTGTTGATGGTTCCAAATCTTCTTTGATTAAGGAAGTCAAGTCAAAGCATGACCTTAACCCCACCTTGCTAAAGTTGAAGGCTTTGGTGAAGGATGGTAAAGTGGAGGTTTTCTCCCAAGGGAGAGATGGTGCCCTTAGGTACCAAGGTAGGTTGTGTGTGCCTAATGTTGATGACTTGAGGGAGTTGATTTTGAAGGAGGCCCATAATTCATCCTATTATATTCGCCCTAGTTCCAAAAAAGATATATAGAGACTTGAGGGAGGTTATTGGTGGGGTGGTATGAAGAGGGATAGTGCATAGTTTGTAGCCAGATGTCACAATTGCCAAAAAGTGAAAGCCGAACATCAAAGGTTGGGTGGCATAGCCCAAGACATAGAAATTCCTACTTGGAAGTGGGAAGAGATCGACATGGATTTTGTGGTTGGGTTGGTAAAGAGTAGGAAACACTTTGATTCTATTTTGGGTTATTGCAGATAGAATGATAAAGTTAGCTCACTTTCTACATGTTAAAATGACTTATGGTGCCCAAGATTATGCCAAGTTTTATATTCATGAGTTGGTTAGATTGCATTGGTTCCATTGTTTATCATTTCGGATCATGGTGCTCCATTCACTTGTCATTTTTGGAGGTCCTTCCAAAGGGGTCTTTGTACCAAGGTCAAGCTTAGCATGGCTTTTCATCCTCAAATGGATGGCTAAGACGAAAGAACTATCCAAACTCTTGCGGATATGCTTAGAGCTTGTGTTTTGGAGTTTAAGGGTAGTTGGGATGAACATCTTCGACTTACTGAATTTACTTACGACAATAGATATCACTCAAGTAATGGCATGGCTTCCTTTGAAGCTTTATATGATAGGTATTGTAGATCCCTGATTGGATGGTTTGATGTGGGGGAGATGGCCTTATTATGCCCGGATTTTGTTATGGAAGCTTTAGGGAGAGATTGAAGACGGCTCAAAGTAGACTAAAGTCCCACTCTAATGTGAGAAGAAGATATCTTGAGTTTAAGGTTGGTGATTGGATTTATTTGAAGGTCTCACCCATGAAAGGTGTGGTTTGATTTTGCAAGAAATGGAAATTGAGCCCAAGGATTGTGGGTACTTATAGAATTTTGAGGAGAGTTAGTAATGTTGCACATGAATTGGAGTTTCCTACGGAGATGAATATGGTTCATCCGGTCTTCCACGTATCAATGTTGAGGAGATGTGTTAGTGACCCAAGTGTTATAATACCCTTAGAGGTTGTGGGTGTTGTGGAGGACAACATGACCTGTTAAGAGGTCCCAGTGGAGATATTGGATAGACAAGTGAAAAAGTTAATAAACAAAGATGTAACATCAGTCAAGGTCCTTTGGAGGAATCAACAAGTTCAAAGTGCTATATGGGAAGTCGATGAGGACATGAAAAAGCAATATCCATATATTTTCTACTCTATTTAAGCCTAAGGTAATAAATTAAGTCTTATTTATGAATTTAGTCTTAAGCATCAGCCCTCATATCATTTTTTCATGTATTTATGTTCATGGTAGGAAATTTATGGTAATTTTTGATATTCATGTTGGGACATTTTAGAAATGATGTTTAAGTGCCTTTGTTGCATTTTTCTCGGGCTGAAATCTTCATAATTACTTCTCTTATGCATGTTTCTTTGACATTTGGGGACGAATGTTCCCAAGGGAGAGATGTTGAAATGCCCCTCATGTGCTTCAGAATGCCCCATAATTATAATTTTCATACATCATAACATCCGTGCGTGATTTTGAAAATTCGACTTCGTATTCTTAATTAGGGAAAATTGAATGAGGAATAGGTATATACTGGATTTTAGAAGACTTGTGGTGAAAAAATAATTTTCACTAATTTTCATTTTTCGATGGCTGTTCGCGCCGAGGCCGCGATGTGCCTGGGGCGTGCCACTGTGTAATTTTATCTCCGCTCTAGTCCGTGTTGCGCCTGGGGCATGGATAACTATAAAATTTCCCTTAGTTTTCTTATTTCATCCAACGGCATTGGGGTAATAGCCCTATGCCCATTTAAACGTGAAAACTCTCATACTTAGCCATTTTTCAACTCTATAACTCACAAAACCCTCTCTACAACCTTTAAAAGACTTTATTAAATCTCTCATATTAATTCAAGGATTTTAATCTTAATTTTGGAACTCAAGAACCCATCTCAAGCTTCACGTCTCCTTCAAGTTCATTTCAAGGAATTCAAGGTTTAAGGTATGTGGGTCTTCATCCATGGGTCCTTTCACCCATGGAGCCCAACCTTCTCTTTTGATGAAAATTGCATGATTTCAAGTTGTATTACCTATGGGTATCTTTTATTATGAAATATGAACGTAAATTATGTTGGGGTTTTATTAAGTATTGATTGACTATGCATGAATATATATTTCAAGCTTATTCCATGAATTGATTTTGCCTATTGAGTCTATGCATGATTTAAGCTATGAAACCATGAACTACTTTGAGCTTTTGTGATAGATTTCAATACCTTAAAGGAGGGTTTTACGACAATATTTGTGGGTTGATTTGCATTGAGTTTACTCATCTTGTTTTACTCTTGAATTGCATGATTTTGAATAAGTATCATGAACCAACCATGTGTTAGATAAAATTACATGACAAGAATTCTCAAGTTATTGATGATCTATTACATGATTTGCAAGTCAAGTGATTTTATGATGATAAAAGGTCTTTCAAGCATGTACTGAATTAATGAAAATTATTTATGATTTAACAAGTATCAAGTTGAGCCCTATTTCAAGATTTTAGCCTCTTGTGAGCCATTCATGTCTAGGCAACGGATCATGTATGAATATTATTTACTCTCATGTTCATGTTAGGCTCACTAGTAGAGGTCAAGCATGTTTATGAGCTAATCATTTCATTTTATAATGTCTATTACAAGTTACACTTGATATTATTAAAGTATTATTATTTCAAGTATCCCGAGGGATTTGACTTAGCACCGATTGAGGCTTAAGATGGGGGCTCAACTGAAGGTGTCCTTATATAAAGTTTTTATTCTCTAAATTATGTGCCACCATATGATGATATATTTTACCCTGGCTATACTAGTGGATCCATCTAGTTCATGTTATCAAGTTTGGTTTGCCTTGGCAAGTAGACCATACTTCACCAGGGGGTGTCATGCCCAGTCACTTGTACCGAGGGGGTGTCATGCCTTGGATTTCAAGTTGTAGCTACTTGGTCTATGTCGGTTGAGGTCTCTTCCCAATATGTATGGTATATTATGCAAATTAAATATTTTACAAGCATGTTTTATTACAAGCATTGATTATGCATGCCTTATTGAGATTATATATCCATTGATTATGATTATGCATTTCGAATATATTACCTTATGTCTTTGTTACATTGCACCCCGCATACTTAGTACATTCAAACCTACTAATGCATACTCTCTGCCAACATGATATTACCATATAGGGACCAGAGCTCCTTTTGATCATCCTCATCCACGTGGCTAGTTCGATTCTCCAAGAAAGCTTTTGGTGAGTCCTCAACTCCGAGGACAATAACTACTTTATTTCATGCTATGATGAGACTTCTTTCTTATGTTGGATCTTATTATTATGAGGGTGAGCCCGGAAAGTGTCTTGGTCCCTACTCCATTCTAAAGTAGAGGTGTTGTTGGATACTAAGTTTGTATATTCTTTAAGCTTGACTATTCTTACGTTTCAATTCGAATGAAAGACTTCTCTTAGTCCCGCTTCTCTTTTTATACTTGACTCTTGTTGATATTTATTTTCATTTCCGCAATCAAGAATGTGTACAAGATATGCTAAGAGGCTTGTTTGGGTTGTCTTCGAACTTCCCATTCTCCATGTCACGTCTAGGCCCTAGGCTTGAGTCGTGATATGAACTGAAAGAATTTTAGTCTAAGGTCTCTTCGACCTAGAAACTGAAAATGCTTGTTAAAAGTAGTTAAGGACTCAAATACCCAAAATAACCTTGGAAGCTCTGAAAATTATAATGATAATTTCTAGTGTTAGTTCCACCATCTGGAACCATTGAAATTATAGGAATTTTAATTCGAGCGTCGAACTCCAAATGTTGACCAAAGTCAAACTATGATCCAAAATCAATTAAAAAATACAACTTTGGGTCTAAAATCTCCATTTTAACTTTAAATTCAATTTTGTAAATCCTCCTACACCAAAATTTTGTATTCTAGAGCGAATGGAATTGACAGAATTACATTTCGACACTCGAAACTCAAGATGATCACAAAACTCAAAATTTTCAACTTTAAACCTTCAAAAACTCGTTCTTTAGCAAAACTCTAACTTTTTACAAGGTTTTTAAAATCCAACTTTTAGACTCAACCAAAAATAAATCAAGGCATGTTCTGGGAATAGCAAAATGGTAATTTAGTCAAGAATGTCAAAAATGACCTGCAAGGTCATTACATCATCCACTACTAAAAATAATGTTCATCCTCAAACAGGAGATAAAGAACATACCTAAAGGATAAAAAATTTAACGGTATCGGGCATTTATATCTCTGACTCTATCTCCTATGTAGCCTTACTCTCGAGCCTGTGGGTTCACTGGACCTTTACTGGAGCGATCTCCTTAGTCCTCAACTTCCACACTTGCCTATCCAAAATAGCCTCTGACTACTCCTCAAAAGTCAAATCTAGGCTCAAGTGAACTGAATCCATGAAAATCACATGAGATTCATTTGGAGTATTATGCCATAACATAGAGACACAAAACATAAAATGGATTGAAGATAGGTGGGGTAGCAAGGCAAGTCTATAAATTACCTCTCTGACTCTATCAAGGACCTCAAAGGGACGAATACACCTTTGACTGAGCTTGCCTTTCTTCTTGAACCTTATAACACCCTTCAAAGGTGAGACCTTCAACCATTCCCTATCACTAACCATGAGCTCTAAAGGTCAGCCCGACTATCTGCATAGCCCTTTCGGCGACTCTAGGCTATCTCCACCTACTCTTAATCAACTGCACTCACTCTAGATCATCTCTTAACATATCTATACCGATGCTCTCCACTGCTACTAAGTAAAACCATCTGATAGGCGATCTACACCTCTTGCAATACGAGGCTTCAGAGGGAGCCATCTGAATACTTGAATGAAAACTTTTGTTGTAAGCAAACTCCACCAAGGCTAATTATTGATCCTGTATGACACCAAAATCAATCACATATGCTAGTAGCGTCTCCTCCAACACCTGAATGGTCCTCTCAACCTTCCCATCATTTGATGTTGAAAAGTTGTACTGATATCTAACTGGGTACCCAAACCATGCTGGAAGGCCCTCTAAAATTGCGATATGAACAATGAACCATAGTCTGACACAATGGAAATCAAAATTCTATGAGGCCTCATCACAATCTGGATAATGTAAAGCTAGGCTAACCTCTCGACTATATACTTCATCTTCACCGAAATGAAATGAGAGAACATAGTCAAGTGGTCCACCACCAACCCAATTGAATAAAACCCACCAAATATTGGCGGTAAATCTACCATAAAATCCATGGTGATGCACTCCCACTTCCACTCGAGAATGGGCATCCTTTGTAACTCACTACTCGGTCTCAAATGTACTCGGGAATGGGCATCCTCCATAACTCACACCCGGTCTCAAATGCTCACATTTGACCTACTGGCATGTCAATGCCCCGCCATGAACTTCGATATGTCCTTTTGTATGCCACACCACCAGTAATGCCAACTCAAATCATGATACATCTTTGCTTCCGCTAGATGGATGGAATACCTGGCACAATGAGCCTCATCAAGTATTAATCTGATCAAATCACCCACCTTGACCACACAAATGTGATTCAGAATCCTCAAATCACCATTCTAATCAAGTACAGCCTCCCTAGCTTCACCTCTAGCCACATTGTCCCGAATGATACACATCTTCTCATCCTCAAACTGCCTCTCAAAAATCTGATCCATCAATGAAGAGGGGGTCTTAATTAAAGAAAGCACTCTATCTTGATCTGAAAGCTGCAATCTCACCAACCCGTTGGCCAATCATTGAACATCTCTAGCCAAAGGCCACTCCTTAACCTGGATAGCCGCTAAAATCCCAATGCAAGACGCCTTCCTACTCAATACATCAACCACCACATTGGCCTTCTCGGGATGATAGAGAATAGTAAAGTCATAGTTCTTCAGGAGCTCGATCTACCTCATCTGCCTCAAATTTAAATCCCATTGGCTAAAAGATCTCACAATGGACCCCATATAGATAGTGACACCACAACTTCAACACAAACACAACCGCAGGCAACTCCAAATCATGAGTGGAATAATCTTTCTCATGGGTCTTCAACTACCTTAAAGAATAAGCAATAACCTTCTTTTTTGCGTCGACATACCACCTAACCCAACTCCCAGTGCATCACAATAAATAGTGAAATCAACACCCTCCTCCAGTAATGTTAAGATAGGAGTTGTGGTCGACAACGACTTGAGCTTTTGAAAGCTCTCCTTACACTCAACAGATCAATGAAATACAACATTCTTCTGAATGAGATTGGTCAATGGAGCTGCAATAGTAGAGAAACCCTGTAAAAAACAATGATAATAACTAGCCAAACCCATAAAGCTGTGAATCTCTGTAGCTGAAGTAGGCTAGTCCAACCCCGAATGGCCTCAATCTTCACTAGGTCAACTCAAATGTGCTCCTTTGACACTATGTACCCAAAGAATGCCGTGGAACTTAACAAAAACTCACACTTGGAGAATTTAGCATAAAGCTTCTCCTCCTAAGTCTCTGGAGCACAATCCTTTAATGCCCCACATGATCCTCCTCTGTCTTAGAATAGACCAAGATGTCTTCAATGAATACTATCACAAATGAGTCAATATGGCTGGAACACCCCATTAATCAACTCCATGAATTTTGTAGGGGCGTTAGTCAAACCAAAAGACGTAACAAGAAACTCACAATAGCTATACCTTATATGAAATGTTGTCCAAGGAATATCTTATGGCCGAATTTGTAGCTGATGGTACCCAAATCTCAAACCGATCTTACAAAACAATGCAACTCCCTGATGTTGATCAAACAAATCATTAAGACGAGGAAATGGGTACTTGTTCTTGAGAGTCACCTTGTTCAACAACCGATAATCAAGACACATTATAATGGACCCACTCTTTTTCTTCGAAAACAAGATTAGGTCACTCCAAGGTGAAACACTACACCTAATAAACCCCTTACTCAACAAATCTTGGAGTTTCTCTTTTAGCATCTTCAACTTAGCTATAGCCATGCAATAAAGAGTGATAGAAATAGGCTTAATTCCTAGCTCAATATCCATGGCAAAGTCAATGTCTTCGTTGGGAGGGAGTTCTGGTAGATCAGCAGGAAACACATCCACAAACTCAAAAACCATAAGAATAGAGTCCATAGATAGTGGCTCGACAATACTATCATGAATAAAAGCCAAATAAGCCAAAACACTCTCTATTAATCAACTTTTGCAGCCGAATATATTATATAACTTCACTAGGATATTTGAACCTGTCCACTATATTCTAGGTCTACCTGGCATGGCTAGGGTCACGATCTTGGCATAGTAGTCAAGAATAGAATGATAAGGAGCTAGCCAATCCATATCCAAAATAACATCAAAATCTATTATATCTAAGATAATCCTATCTACCTAAGTCTCATAGCTCGCCAAAGTCACAAGACATAATTAGTACACCCGATCTATAACGAAGGGCTCACCTACTAGGCTCAAAACATGAATAGGCACAAACATAATATTGCATAAAAAATGAAACCCCAAGGATATATATGATGACACATAAGAATAAGTGAAGCTAGGATCAAATAACACAGATGTAGGGCAATGGCAAACTGGAATAATACCTCGATGATATTATCAAATGCATTATACTTAGGGATACCTTAGAAAGCATAAAAATGCCCCTCCCCCAATCCTTTACCAGTAGAAGCTGCCTCTCTACCAACCAAATGTGTGGAAATATGACGCAACCACCTTTGTCAGCAGAACCTCTACCCTGACCCCTAGTCTATGGGGTTGTACCTTTAGCTAGTACCGCTGAATCTCAACTAGTGTTGCAGAATAAGAGTGGTTGGGCCAAGAATTAGTCTACATGGGGCACTATCAGACCATATGATTTGGAGATACATAGCAATAACATGATCTGAGGATGGACTGCTAATAAGAAGGAACCGGAGGGATACTGTGACCACCTTGTCCCGCATGCCTCTGTTGAGGACTAGAGGAACTCTGACCTAAGCTATAAGAATCACGAGTACCTTGGTCTCCCTCAAAAGGTAGCAAAGTTGCATGAACCCCACATGCTGAAATGAACCACCTCCATTAGTTATACCTTTGCCTCCATATGAGGCACCCGAGAATTGTCAAAATGAACGGACCCTCTTGGGGTCCCCAAACTCCTCTCTCTCCATAAGCTCTTCCTTCTTAGCGCCACTAATGATTGAATAAATCATGCACTCTCTCTAGACACCTAAAATGCTGACTATCTAATATAATATGCTATCTCTTTCACAAATTGATGAACTAGCTGTAGGAAGTATAGTTGTCGCATGTCGAGCTAGCTGGCAAAAATGAATCTCATACTCAGAAACTATGATAGTTTCTTGTCTTAAACTCTCGAATCTCAGACGACTATCCTTTTAGACACTCCATGGAACACATCTGTCATAGTAGGTATTAAAGAAAGTCTCTAAAGTCATCTGAGGAGGCCCAACTGGAAGAGAACAAGTATCCCTTGCCTCATATTGATTATCTTTTGACCAGTTGTAAGGTGCCTCGATATTATCCAAGATTGAGTTGAGTTTCGGTTATCATCAGTTGAGAATTCAGGAGTCCGACATCCCAAAGAAAGCCTTCAAGACCGATTATGGGCATTATGAGTTCGTGGTTATGTCATTCGGGTTAACTAATGCCCCGACTGCTTTTATAAAGTTAATAAACCGAGTGTTCAGGCCCTATTTGGACATATTTGTGATTGTGTTCACAGATAATGTCTGCTTTATTCCAAGAGCGAGGCAGATTGTGTTCAGCACTTGAGGACTATACTCCAGAGATTGAGGAAAGGAAAGTTATATGCAAAGTTCTCAAAGTGTGAGTTTTGGCTTGATTCAGATGCATTTCTTGGCCATGTTGTGTCAAAAGAGGGTAGTATGGTTGATCCGGCCAAGGTATCAGTTGTTCGTGAGTAGGCAAGGACTACTTCCATGATTGATATTTGGAGTTTCCTTGGTTTAGCGAGGTATTATTAGCAATTTATTCAGGTTTTGTCATCTATAGCAGCCTCATTGACCAGATTGACTCAGAAGGTTGTAGCTTTCTAGTGGTCGGATGATTGTGAGGCGAGCTTCCAAAAGCTCAATGATTTGTTGACTTCAGCACCTATTCTTGCTTTGCTCAAGGAGGGAGTTCTATTTGTGTTATATTGTGACACTTCATGTGTGGGTTTGGATGGTGTACGTATGAAAAAGGGAAAGTGATAATCTATGCTTCTAGAGAGTTGAAGGTGCATGAGAAAAACTACCCTACCAATGACTTGGAGGTGGTTGTGGTTGTTTATGTTGAAATTGTGGTGACATTATCTGTATGCGGTGCATTCTGAGATCTTTACTAATCACAACAATCTCAAATGCATCTTTAGTCAGCCTAATCTAAACATAAGACAATGCAGGTAGTAGGAGTTTCTTAAAGACTATGATATCTTTATTATATATTATCCAGGCAAAGCCAATATGGTAGCAGATATTTTGAGCTGGAATGAAACGCCACAAAACGTGCCCGAAAATATACCTCAAAAACACCCATAATCGCAATTTTCTTATATCTCAAAATTCGTTCATGATATCGAAAATATGACTTCATATGCTTGATCAGGGGGCAAAATTGAGTGAAAAATAGGCCTAACCCTGATTTTAGAGAAACCGTAAAAAGAATTGATTTTTCTATGTTTGCGCAAAATAATGGTAGTCCGCATTAGCTCTGCAACGCAAAGCTATCGTGGAGCATTGTATTTTGTTGCCAGTTTTCTTGTTTTGGACCAAGGCCTTGGATTCATAGGGTTAAGCCTTTCTATGCATAAAAACACCTATAATTAGTCAATTTTCAATCCCATATCATTCAAGACATTCCCAAAAACTCTCTCAAAACTTAGCCAAATATTTCACCCCATTTCAAGTGTCCCTAACTCACTTCCAGATCTTAAAGAATTCATTCAAGCTTCAAGCTCTCATTCAAATCTTCATCAAGGAAATCTCCAAAGTTTAGGTATGTGGGTTTCAACCATTGGGTCCTTTCACCCATGGTGCTCAACCTTCTTTTTCATGTAGATTACATGTTTTCAAATTGATTATTTATGGGTATCTTCTATTATGAAATTTGAATATAAACTATGTTGGAACTTCATAAAGTGTGATTGTTTAAGCATGTTTTGAGTTATGAATCAATGATCTATTATGAGATTTGATAAAGGGTTTCAATGTATATTTCATGATCGCATTACCAAGTGTTGGTAGGTTGATTTACATTAAGTTTTCTCATATGATTTCACTCTTGAATTGCATGATTTTGAACTAGGATTACACATCCGCCAAGTATTTAACAAAATGTCTGGTTTAGGGTCCTTTGAGTTATTAATGATCTATTCCATGGCCTGTGAGTCAAGTGACTTTATGATGTTGAAAATGATGACTTTATAATGTTGGAAATGATGTATTTATGTGTTGACTTCATCAAAAGTACTTATAGTGTTGCAAGTTGACCACAGCTTGTTGAGGGGATTTTATGCCTCAACCACTATGATAGAGGGTGCTATGTATTTCTACCAGTTAAAGGGTATATATCTTGACCACTATGATGGTGGGAGTTATGCCCATCTACTAGTTAAAGGTATATAAATTGACCACTATGATGGGGGGGAGGTTCTATGCCCGTCTACCATGTTGAGGGGTATATACCTTGACCACTTTGATGGGGTGTGCTATGCCCATCTACCAATTGAGGGGTAGATGCCTCAATCGCCTTCCAAAGGGTTGGTAGGCCTCGGATTCCAAGTACTAGTTGCTTGGTCTATGAGGATGGTCTCTTCCTACACATATATTATGTTCTATATAAGCATGTTTTACTTCAAACATTGATCATGCATGCCATGTTGCCAATATACTATCTCCTGCATATGATTTTGGATTTTGATTAAGTTGTCTATCTCTTGTTCCATTGCATCTTACATACTTAGTACATTCAGCTGTACTAACGCTTACTCTATGCCTATATGATGTTACCATGTAGGAACCGGAGCCCCTCATAATTATCCTCGCCGTGGATAGTTGACTAATTTGAAGATAAGCTACTGATGAGTCCTCAAGTTCGGGGATACTAGATTTGCACTCTTAATTTTGCTCTTTCCTTATGTTGCACTTTGATACTAAAAGGGTAAGCCCGGAAAGTGTCTCGGCCCCCGCCCAATCTATGTTACAGGTTTTGTTTGATAAGTTATATAATTATTCTTAAGCTTGACTCTTCTGATGATATATACTATTAAAGATTTTCCTTAGTTCCTCTATCCTTATTTCTATTCTCTTATTATTATATAGTTGCTTCCGCGACCAAAGATGTTTAAATGATATACTAAGAGGCCTACTTAGGGTCCCCTTTGGATTCAAATTCATTATGTCATGTCTAAGCCCTAGGCATGGGTCGTGACAAACTTGGTATCAGAGCACTAGGTTGTTAATGGTCCTCGGCATCTAACACACTACGTTGATTAGAGTCCTATTCATGGTTGTGAAGTGCATCACAACTATAAGTAAGAGGCTATGAGGCATTTTAGGAAATGTTTCCCTTCTTCTTGATCAATGTGGTGCTATAGAAGTTAAGGTAAGGTTTTCCCCTAATAAATGTCCTTTGCTATGCTAGATCATGCCTATTCTAAGAGGAAGAAGGGCTCATACACCTGAAGAACAACTGGTTTATAAAGAGTTTGGGGATGCTATATTGCCATGTTAACACAAGCCATAACGAATCAAATCTTCCAAGGGGCCCAAGTCCCTCATGCTCCTACTCCAGCATCTAGGGTAAGGGACTTCATGAGGATAAACAAACTAGAATTCCATGGGTCTAAAGTGGATGAGAACCCTCAAGAATTTATTGATGAGGTATACAAAGTGTTGTTTATCATGGGTGTTAGATCAGAAGAGAAAGTGGATTTGGCGGCCTATCAACTCAACGGGGTGACCCAAATATGGGTTACTTAATGGAAGGAGGAGAAGGGGAACAACAATGTGATCCTTCGGGAGGAGTTTAAGGTGGCATTTCTCAATCAATTTTTCCCTCTTGAGCTAAGGGAGGCCAAAATGATGGAATTCATGAATTTTAAGAAAGGGTCCATGAGTGTGAGGGAGTATACCCTCAAGTTCAACCAACTCTCTAAATATACTCCACAATTGGTGGCCAGCCAAGGTCTATGATGAACAAATTTGTGATGAGTGTGTACGACTTGGTAAATTAAGAATGTCGTGTTGTCATGTTGATAGGTGATATGGATTTATCCCGCCTTATGACTTATGCCAAACAATTGGAGGGGGGAAAGTTGAGAAAGAGAAGGGGTAATGAAGCCAAGAGGGCCCGTTTTGAGGGTAGATTCCAAAGTGTTAAGAGTGGCCATTTCTGTCAAAGCCAAGGTCTTCTAATGCTCTTACTAGAAGGTTTGTTAATGACAACCTAGGGGTCCAAGGTGGTGGTGGTGTGGTTCCTAATGCTAGGTGCCCAAGATGTGGTAGAGGCCATGATGGCCCATGTTTAGAGGATACCAATACTTGTTTTGGGTATGGTGAAGTGGGTCATAAGGTGATTGATTATCCACGTACACAACGTAAGGATTGAGATAGTCGTCTACAAAGCTGAGGTGCTAATGCGATTCCTATGGGAAGAGGAGTTCAACAAGGTGGTGCCCCAAGTCACAATCGGTTATATGCTCTTCAAGGAAGGCAAAGGGTTGATGAGGTGCCCGATGTCGTTACCAGTATGTTAAAAGTCTTTGATTTTGATGTGTATGCATTGATAGACTTCCTTTTCTTGCCAAAAAGTTTCATGTTGAACCCAAATTATTGTGTGTGCCTTATGAGATGTCTACTCCCGTTGATGCATCCGTTGTTGCTAGAAGGATCTATAGAAATTGTCCCATTTTCATTGTGCATAAAATGTTGCCTTGTGATTTTGTTGAGTTGGATATGGTGGGTTTTGATGTCATTATTGGGATGGTTTGGTTGCATGTATATTATACCTATATTGATTGTAGAAATCATAGAGTCAAATTCCAATTCCCTAATGAACCCGTCCTTGTGTGGGAGAGTCACGATATGGTGGTCAAGGGTAGGTTTATTTTATGCATTTAAGCCCAAAAGTTGATTTCTAAAGGGTGTCTCTATCATCTTGTGAAGGTTAGGGATGTTGAGTCTAAGGTCTTTCCTATCGAGTCGGTCCTGGTGGTGAATGAGTTCCTTGATGGGAAGTATGGTGAATGCGTTCCTTGCTGTCTTTCCAAATGAGCTTCCCAGTATTCCTCTCGAAAGGGAAACAGATTTTGGCATACACCTCCTTCTTGATACTCTGCCCATTTCTGTTCCCCCTTACTGTATGGCCCCGACGGAGTTGAAAGAGTTGAAATAGCAATTAAGGGACTTGTTAGAGAAGGGTTTTATTAGGCCTAGCTAATCACCTTGGGGTGCACGGTGTTGTTTGTGTAGAAGAATGATGGTTCTCTTAGAATGTGTATTGATTACCGGCAACTTAATAGAGTCACCATCAAGAATAAGTACCCTCTACCAAGGATTGATGATCTTTTTGACCAACTTCAAGGGGCTAGTCACAACATCTCTAAGATTGATCTTCGGCCCAGGTATCACCAAATGAAAGTAAGGGAGTGTGAAATTCCCAAGATGACTTTCTGGACTAGATATGGACACTGTGAATTTGTGGATATGTCTTTTGCGTTGACCAATGCACCGGCTATCTTTATGGATCTTATTAATAGGGTATTTAAACCCTACCTTGATTTATTTGTGGTGGTATTTATTGATGATATGTTGATCTATTCACATAGTGAGGGAGAGCATGTGGATCACTTGAGAGTGGTGTTACAAATCTTGAGTAGGAGATATTGTATTTCAAATATGAGAAGTGTGAGTTTTGGTTGAAAGAGGTTGCCTTCCTACGTCATGTGGTGTCGGGTGATGGTTTTAAGGTGGATCTTAAGAAAATGGAGGTAATTAGAAATTGGCCTAGCCCATTGACTACATCAGACGTTAGAAGTTTTTTGGGCTTAGCGGGTTATTATCGGAGATTCGTGAATAGGTTCTCTTCTATTGCTTCTCCCATGACTAAGTTGACCCAAAATAAGGCAAAGTTTGTGTGGACCGATAAGTGTGAAAAGGGTTTACAAACTTTCAAGGATAAGCTTGTCTCCGCTCCTATCTTATCTCTACCGGAAGGGTTGGAAGGGTTTGTTGTGTATTGTGATACCTCAAGAATTGGTTTGGGTTGTGTTTTAATGTAAAATGGTAACTTATAGTGCATGAAAAGAATTATCCTACCCATGATCCTGAGTTGGCCACCATGGTATTTGCCTTAAAAATTTGGCGTCATGACTTGTATGGGGTTCATGTTGATGTGTTCACCAACCATAAGAGTCTCCAATATGTGTTCATCCAAAAAGATCTCATCTTGAGAAAAAGAAGGTGGTTAGAGCTTCTTAAGGATTATGATACGAGTGTACATTATCACCCCGGTAAGGCTAATGTTCTGGTCGATGCTTTGTGTAAGGTGTCTATGGGTAGCCTAGCACCTGTTAATGGTGGGGGCAAAGAAGTGTCTAGGAAGGTTCATCGGTTGGCTAGATTGGGATTTAGGTTGGAGGAGGTTGATCATGGTGGTATTGTGGTTGTTCATGGCTCAAAATCTTCATTGATTGAGGAGATGAAGGCAAAGCAAGAGTTTGACCCTGCCTTATTAGAATTGAAGGCCTTGGTGAGAGATGACAAACTGGAGGTTTTCTCCTAAGGGAAAGATGGTGCCTTTACGTAGCAAGGTAGGTTGTGTGTTCCTTGTATGGATGAATTGAAAGAGAAGATTTTAGATGAGACTCATAATTCTTCCTATTCTATTCACCCTGGTTCTACCAAGATATATAGAGATTTGAGGGAAGTATTTTGGTGGGGTGGCAAGAAGAGAGATATTGCTAAGTTTGTATCCGATTGCCATAATTATCAACAAGTCAATGCAGAACATCAAAGGCCAGGTGTCCTAGCCCAAGATATAGAAATTTCCACCTAGAAGAGGGAGGAAATCAACATGGATTTTATGGTTGGGGTTGCCTAAGACTAGAAAGCATTTTGATTCTATTTGGGTTGTGGTTGATGGAATCAATACGTTAGCTCATTTCCTACCGCTTAAGACGACTTATGGTGCTGAAGATTATGCTAGATTGTATATTCATGAGTTGGTTAGATTGCTTGGGGTGCCTTTATCTATAATATCAGATCGTGGTGTTCAATTCACTTCACACTTTTGGAGGTCCTACCAAAGAGGTCTTGGTACCAAAGTTAAGCTTAGTACGACCTTTCACCCTCAAATGGGTGGCCAAGCCGAAATAACTATCCAAACTCTTGAGGATATGCTTAGAGCTTGTGTTTTAGAGTGTAAAGGTAGTTGGGATGATCATCTTCTACTCATTGAGTTTGCTTACAACAATAGCTATCATTCTAGCATTAGTATGACTCCTTTTGAGGCTCTCAATGGTAGATGTTGTGGGTCCCCGATTGGATGGTTTGAGGTAGGGGAGATGGCTTTTTTAGGCTCGATATAGTTATGGAGGCTATGGAGAGGCTAAGGTTGATAAGGGAGAGGTTGAAAACATCCCAATGTCAACAGAAGTCCTATGCCAATGTGAGGAGAAGGGATCTTGAATTTAAGGTTGGTGATTGGGTCTATTTGAAGGTCTCACCCATGAAGGGTGTGGTTCATTTTTGTAAAAAAGGTAAACTGAGTCCAAGATTTGTGGGTCCATATAGACTGTTGAGAGGATTGGTAAGGTGGCCTATGAATTGGAGTTGCCTAACAATATGAATATGGTTTATCCAGTCTTCCATGTGTCTATTTTAAGAAGTGTGTGGGTGACCCAAATACTATTGTACCTCTTGATGATGTGGGTGTTGTTGAAGAAAATTTGACTTATGAAGAGTACCCAGTTGGAATTTTGGATAGACAAGTGAAGAGGTTGAGGAAAAAGAATATTTCTTCCATCAAGGTTCTTTAGAGAAAGCAACAAGTTAAGGGTGCTACATGGGAAGCCGAGGAGGACAAGTAAAAGCAATACCCCTATCTCTTCCATTCCACTCAAGCCTAAGGTACTAATTCAAGTCCCCTATGTGATTTTAAGTCTTATGTATCATCCCTTATGTCATTTGCATGCATTCATTTTTATGTTGACAAGTTTGTTGGTGATTTTGACACTTATGTTCAGATTTTTGAAAATAGTTTTTAAGTGCATTGTTGTATTCTTGTTGGAGATGATTCCTTCATGATTACACTTCTCACGTGTGCTTATTTGACATTCAGGGATGAATGTTCCCAAGGGGGAGATATTGAAACGCCCCAAAAAGTGCCCAAAATTGTGCCTCAGAAACGCCCATAATCGCAATTTCCTTATATCTCAAAATTTGTGCATGATATCAAAAATTCGACTTCATATTCTTGACCAAGGGTAAAATTTAAGTAGGGAATGGGTCTAATCCCGATTTTAGATCAACCGTAGTAATATTTGATTTTCCCAAATTTGCGCAAAATAGTGGTAGTCCGCGTTGGCTTTGCGATGTGGAGCCATCGCAAAGTAGTGTATTTTGTTGCCAGTTTTCTTGTTTTGGTCCAAGGCCTTGGGGTCTTGGGCCTAAGCCTTCTTATGCATAAAAATCCTATACTTAGTCATTTTTCAACCCCATATCATTCAAGACATTCCACAAAACCCTGTCTAACACTTAGCCAAATATTTCACCCCATTTCAAATTTCCGAAACTCACATCCGGATCTTAAGGAATTCATTCAAGCTTCAAATTCTCATTTAGATCTTCATCAAGGAAATCTCCAAAGTTAAGGTATGTGTGTTTCAACTATTGGGTCCTTTCACCCATGGTGTCCAACATTCTTTTTCATGTAAATTGTCTGTTTTCAAGTTGATTATTTATGGGTATCTTCTATTATGAAATTTGAATGTATTCTATGTTGGGATTTCATAAAGTGTGATTGTTTAAGCATGTTTTGAGCTATGAATCTATGATCTATTGTGAGATTTGATGAAGGGTTTCAATGTATATTGCATGATGGTGTTACCAAATGTTGGTGGGTCGATTTACGTTAAGTTTTCTCACATGATTTTACTCTTGAATTGCATAATTTTGAACTAACATTACACACCCACCAATTATTTGATAAAATGTCCAGTTTAGGGTCCTTGAATTATTAATGATCTATTACATGGCCTATGAGTCAAGTGACTTTATGATGATGAAAGTGATGTATTTATGTGTTGACTTCATGAAAAGTACCTATAGTGTTGCAAGTTGATCACACCTTATTGAGGGGGTGCTATGCCTCAACCACTATGATGGAGGGTGCTATGTCCATCTACTAGTTAAGAGATATATACCTTGACCACTATGATGGAGGGTGCTATGTTCATCTACCAGTTAAGGGGTATATATCTTGACCACTATGATGGGGGGGGTGTTATGCTCATCTACTATGTTTAGGGGTATATACGTTGATTACTTTGATTGGGGTGCTATGCCTATCTACCAATTGAGGGGTAGATACCTCAATCGCCTTCCAAGGGGGTGGTAGGCCTTGGATTCCAATTGCTGGGTTCTTGGTCTATGATGATGGTCTCTTCCTACACATGTATTATGTTCTATATAAGCATGTTTTACTTCAAACATTGATCATGCATGCCATTTTTCTAATATACTATCTCCTGCATATGGTTATGCATTTTGATTAAGTTGCATATCTCTTGTTGTGAAGCATCCTACATCCTTTGTACATTCAGACACACAAACGCATACTCTATGTGTACATGATGTTACCATATAGGAATTAGAGCCCCTCACGATCATCCTCCCCGTGGCTAGTTGACCATTTTAAAGATAAGCTATTGGTGAGTCCTCAAGTTCAGGGATACTAGCTTTGCACTCTTACGATTGCTCTTTCCTTATGTTGCACTTTGATACTAAAAGGGTGAGCCCAGAAAGTGTCTTGGCCCCCACCAAATCTATGTAAAGGTGTCGTTGGACAAGTTATGTAATTATGCTTAAGCTTGACTCTTTTGATGATCTATACTATTAAAGATTTCCCTTAGTCCCTCTATCCTTATTTCTATTCTCTTATTATTATATAATTTCTTCCGCGACCAAGGATGTGTAAATAATATGCCAAGAGGCTTGTTTGGGCCCCCCTTTGGGTTCCCATTCGTCGTATCACGCCTAGGCCCTAGGCTTGGGTCGTGACATGGAAGGCTACTAGTATAGGGAGTTTGGCATTTTTGAGGGTTGAGGAGAGACCCATAGCCTTAGAGGTTCATTTGCCTGTTAGACAGATGGTTCATTTTGACATTTCTCCTCTTCAGAGTATTTTGGCCTTTGTTGAGGCTAGATCTTCCTTCCTTGACAAGATACATGCTCATTAGTTTGAAAATTCCAGGTTATGCATGATTCATGACAAGATGTCTACAGGTGAAGCCAAGGTGATTATTATTGATTCTAATGGTGTTTTGAGGGTTAATGTTAGAGTTTGTGTGCCTAAAGTTGGGATTTGGGTGAATTTAATATTAGGGGAAGCCCATTATGATTGATGTCCCATTCATCCGGGTTTGTCTAAGATGTATCATGATCTTCAATAGATTATTAGTTGCTTGGCATAAGGAGAGAAATAGTTGATTTATGGCCATGTGTTTGAATTGTCAGCAGGTGAAGTATGAGCATCAAAAGTTGGGTGGATTGATGCAAAGGATGCCCATTCTCGAGTGGAAATGGGAGAGAGTGACTATGGACTTTTTCACAGGTTTGCCCATGGGCTTGGGCAAGTTTGATTCAGTTTGGGCGGTTGTTGATTGATTGACCAATTCAACACACTTCATACCAATGAAGACTAGCTATAGTACGGAGCAATTGGCTAGATTGTATATCCGGGACATTGTCAGATTTCATGGTGTGTTAGTGGCTATAATATCAGTCAGAGGGTCTACGTTTACTTCTCACTTTTAACGGACTCTACAATGTGGGTTAGGTACTATAGTGGATTTGAATTCGACCTTTCATCCTCTGACAAATGGTCAGTCAAAGCGCACCATTCAAGCGTTGGAGAACACGTTGAGAGCCTGTGTTATTGATTTTGGGTCTCGATGGGACCAACACTTACCATTAGCAGAGTTTGTATATAACAACAACTATCATACCAGTATCTAGATGGCACAGTTCGAGGCCTTGTATGGCTGGAGGTGTAGATCACCCATTGGATGGTTTGACTTGGGTTCAGCCAAGATGTGGGATGTAGATTTGCTTCATGATGCCATGGACCGGGTTCGACTAATTCAGGGTAGTATTTTAATAGCCTAGAGTCACTACAAGATTTATGCTAATAAGATGGTTAGGGCTTTTGAGTTCTCTGTTGGTGACTGTGTTTGGCTAAAGGTTTCACCTATGAAGGGTGTGATGATATTCGAGAAGAGGGGTAAGATTAGTCCCAGATTCATTGTCCCTTTTGAGATTTTGAGGAGAGGTGAGGTAGCCTATGAGTTGGCTTTACCGCCAATACTATCTTCTATTCATCTTATTTTTTTTCATGTTTCTATGCTCTGTCGGTACATTCTAGATGAGTACCATATGATTTCTTATGATTTTGTTGAGTTCGGTCCAGATTTGTCCTTTGAAGAGGAACCTATAGCTATACTGGACAAGCAGGTATGGAGATTGAGATGCAAAGCTATACCTTCTGTGAAGGTTCAATAGCGGCATCGTTCTGTTAATGAGGCCACTAGGGAGTTAGAGTCTGACATGTGGGCCAGATATCCCAACCGTTTTGAACCTTCAAGTACTCATCTTTTCCTTGTGGTCGAGGATGAACATTCTTTTTAGAGGTTAATAATGTAATGACCTGGTTGGTCATTTTTGGCCTTATCTATGAAAATTTTTATTTTATCCTTTTGCGAGTTGGTTTAGGCTAATTTGAACTATTTGAATGGTTAGAATTGAAATCCTAAGTTTTAAAAGTTGAAATTTTAGGTTTTACATTTTTTGGAGGCTTAAGTTAGTGAAAAAGTAAATTTTTGTGTCATTTTGAGTTTTGGAGCTTGGATCAAGGATCCATCTATTTCATTAGCTTTGAAATGTCAAAACTGAACAACAAAAAGTTGCAGAACTGAATTTGGGATTAAAATGAGGTTTTGAGGCCCAAAGTTGTAATTTTAGTCATTTCTAGAATCAAAGTTTGAGTTGGGTCAACATTAGGGGTTCGGAAGCTCGAATTGGAAATCAGGCAGTTTCAGTAGTTCTGGGTGGCAAAACCAAATATGATCTTAGAATAATTTTTAGAGTTAGCAAGAACAGTTTTGGTATTTTGATACCTTAAAACTGATTTTCTAATGATTCTGTTGAGTGCAGATCACTGTTGTTGGTATAAATACATATACAGTTTGTGAAATTCTGAGTTTAGATGAGTTTCTGAGGTCCATTTCGAGTAGGAAAATTGGACTTAGGTGTTGTATTTCGCCGATATCTAGTGCAGGCATCCTTCTTCTCTGCGTTCGCACACATGTGGTTTTGTTGAGCTCTGCGTTCGCGAACTAGGTCAAGCTTTTGTTAAGTTGAGGCATTTAGGTCTCTGCGTTCACGAGATGGACTCCGCAATCGTGGAGTAGTTTTTATACGTTGACAGTTTTAAACTCGTGAAACACCAAGTTTAATCCATTTTCAAACTTCTAAGCTTTTTGGGTGATTTTGAAGAAAGTTTTTCGAAAATGCTTGTTAAGTAAGTGTTTTTAGCACTAAAGTAAACATTTTCTATGAGTTTATCTTGATTTCAGCTTGATTTCATGAAATTAGTCACCCAAAATTGGGGATTTTTAGATTATATTTTTCAAACTTTAACCATTGATTTTCTCATTCAATTTAAGCTTGTTTTTAATGGAATTTTCGCCCACAAATTCTATTTTTTCAATAGAACATGATTCCAAACCAATTTTCATATTTGAGACTTCCGAATTTTAGCCCTAATTTTGACTTTTTTGCCCCTAAGCCTAAAGTGTTCTTATATGGGTACCAAAATGCTTCTCTTGATGAGTAGTAACTATTTTTGATAGTAGTTGATTGATCTGAGGATCATTTGGAGGCTTGAGCCAGTTGAGAGCTTGTCCAAGTGTGGTTTCAGTATCGAGGTAGGTTCGGTTAACCTTTTTGGGACTAAATTTGAGTTATTTGATCTTATCATATGATTATTTCCAAATTTTAGATGGATAATTGTGCAATTGAGTTGTTGTGTTGAAATAATGATGAAAAGTGATTCCGATTGAGTTGAATTATGGTATAATCTTGACCTTGTTGATGATCTGGGTGGACTTTTAATGAAATGATGAAGGTTTGAGATAGTATGTGACCAAATGAGACTTGTGAGACCAATTGGGATGAATAAGGTTCGGTTTTCTTGATATACTTATATTGTTGGGATGAGATAGGTCCTGTGTCATTGTTATAATGGTATATTTGGGACGATTTAGGTCTGGTATCATGGTCATACTCGCATAATTGAGACAAGTTAGGTCCCTAATATTGGTATTCTTGCATACTTGGGATGAGCTAGGTCCGATATCATTGACATTCTCGATTATTGATATAATTATGATGATCTAAAATATGATGATAGTTTGAGCATTAGTTGTGACACTTGATATTATTTCTTGGGTGCATATGATTTGTATGAGTTTCATGCCTCAGTATTTCTGTTGTGGTGCTATTTACACGTCTACGTGCATAATTGGGTTGCACTGTTGATTTACGTAGATGTATGGCTTGTAACATCCCTTGACCCGGGTAGGAGGCAAGGACATTATTCACCTTGGTTTCCCTCCTTGACCCGGACAGGAGGCAAGGGTGAGATTCATACGTCACATATATCTTGATCACGGTTAGATGGCAAGGACTTGGCATCATATTATTACTTGACCACAGTTCATTTTAGTGAAATTTATTTATATATAATTATACGTGTTAAACAATCCTTAATAATAATTATTACGTGTGAACAGATAAATAAGGAAGGAAAAAAAGAAAAGTACAGTAGCCACCTTATTGGATCATTTTTCTCTTAAGACTCTTTTGACATAAAATATATTTTCCCCCAAAGTAAGTCGGTTTATTGACCTTATACCTTATAAACTCTCTCATATCCTTACTTTTCACAAAGACATATGAAATACATCAGTTCATTGGAGCATAGTTAAGAAATCCTCTATCATTTGGTAAGTAATTGAATTTTGTCTTTAAATTGAGTAGTGTGTAGTCATTGTGGAATATCTCATTGTATATAACTGTGCTTTTAGTGTGTGAAAATCTTTTGGAAAGATAATTCACAGACCTACAACTTTTATGTTTATGCACAAATCTGAATCTACTTGTATGGTATCAAAAGAAGGCGTGAAACACAGTGAAAGTTCTGGTAAGTTTTCTGTCTGAGAAGCCTTCTATGTGTTGTTATTAGTATTTTAATAACATCTTGATGTGTCAGCTGTAATTTGTGATGCTTATTAGTTCTTTGCAACCCCAATACATGTATATACAACTCTTTTGTTTACGTTAGGACCTAATTTGGTAGTTTTAGATTAAAAACAATGGACGCAAGTTAGAACAAGTTCTGTCCAAAGTTTTGACATAAAAATCCCTAGGTGTGTGCTATTAGTGTTTAGATCATAAGTACTTGTATAAAGAGTATTCTGAAGCGATTCTTGATCGTTTTCAACCAATATTCATATACCTATAGTTTTTATGTAGACTGGAAAGCCTAGTTTGTCCATTTTCCAATCCAAAATCTAGTTGTGTTGCAAGGCAGTAAAACTGTCGAGAAGAGCGTGATC
The DNA here is from genome assembly GCA_011800125.2 of Solanum clarkiae. Classification (NCBI taxonomy): domain Eukaryota; kingdom Viridiplantae; phylum Streptophyta; class Magnoliopsida; order Solanales; family Solanaceae; genus Solanum; species Solanum clarkiae. The sequence goes on from JAABOM020058868.1 coordinate 29,851, forward strand.
TGCAAAAATAGGACTCAGTTTTGGAATTTCTCTTGTTAGTTGCTTCCTTTTAAAAGTGTTTAATGTTAAATGAGAATGTAAATGAGTATTAATGTTCTCACACTCTTGTATAGTCTTAAGGAAATTGATTGAAGAAACGAATGTTGTATTAATCCACGACTAGAAATCGGTAGGTCGGATGCATGCTAAAAGGTTCAGGTTCGTTTAAAAACTTGATGTTATGCCTTTCTTTCCTACTGGTACATCTGAATGTTATCTTGGTACTCAGCTATGTTCTTGTCATTTTATCTGGTTGTGTTGATGTATTTTGAGACTTGTAAGGAACTTGTTTAATTTGCTCATTTATATGAATTGCCTGATCACTTGACATCCTTGTGGACTTCGTCCTTCTTGTTGCTGTGACTTTGTCAACATTGGCATGCCTCTTGTTCGGATCAATTTCCATCTTGATTGTAAATTTTTGGCTCGTCCTAAATATGGATGCAGTCTATTTTATGTATGAACTAGAAAGCCACTCTTAATATAGTTCTTAATTCTCTTGATAATTGGATTCTCACCCTTCTTGATACAGGGCTTCGGTCCTTCTTGATACTTGATTATAGTTGGTGCGGAGGCATGACTTACATGCTGAGAAAAATTTTTCATTTGAATGTCGTGTTAAAATTGTTCCAGGAACCCTTGATACTTAGATCTTTAAATATCATATTGGATACTATTAGTGTATTTGTTCACTTGGTCTATTTACTATATTCCAATTGTGTTCTCTTGACTTAAGAAGGGTAAATTAAGGGGTTTAAGGTTCTCAGCTTTTAGCTTTTACACCACTAAACTTCATGCTTAGCGATAGTTATTTCTATCATAGGGAGTACCCGAGATGACACTTAAGGATGGTCATTGAAGATAAATTAGGGAGCTATGCAGAAGAACACATTTGCATCTAGACATATATATTGCAGTAGTTTTGGGACATGTACATGATTCTCCCATTGCATATGTATGTGTAAATTTGAAAGGCTAATGTAAATTATGGAACCATGGATTGTAACTTAAAGTTTTGGCTTGCTTAGTTAAATTTGAGTCGGCGAGCTTTTCTATATTAAAATACTAGCTATGTTAAGATGATTGTATGAAATGGAAACTATTAAATTTTATATCCTGGCATTTTAATATCGGTAATACTTTTCAGTGTGCTACAACAGTTTGAGCAATATATAAATATTGCACAATATAGTAGTTTAAATTATTTGCAAGGTACTCATGCCAAAAACTTGAGCTAGAATCAATTGCACAACCTTCAGAACAAAATCATATACCTTTAACTTTTTTGAATTCATTACTTAAATATGATTAATAGTTCACGTGTTAAATTCTTCACATGTTGGTAAGTGGTGCAGAAGCCTAGAATTTACAAAAGTGGCATGTTATCATCTTATGTTAACCTTTTTTGATGCAGGGATAGGGTTCTTCATATTCCTTACTTGTTTCGATTTTTTTTACGTAGTCAGTTGAACCTACTAGGTACATTTCGGTGTACTCACCCTTACTTTGTTTCCTCCTTGCATATCGTGCACAGGGTATAGGACAGGGTAATTGATCTTTTCATTCAAATGTTGTCGTTACCATCCAGATCACAGCAGTAACGCTCATACTCCGAGTCGTCATGGATCTTTGGATCCTCTTTTATTTCTTTTCTCTCAAACTATGTATGAGATATTTTGAACTAGTATCATACTTTCTTTCGAGACAATTGTATTTACTTTTCAGTACTGTTTTAGATGCTCTTGTATTCATGACTCCAGGTTTTGGAATATTTGATGTTATATTTTGTTGGTTTCCTCTTTATTTCATTCTTCTTGGTCGTGATCCATTTTGGGTTGTGACAAAAAGATATCAAAAATATTCTTGAACAAAATAATTATACCAACAAGTATTTGCATGATCTTGGAATATTCTATTGTCAATACTATCTTCAATTGCACTAACCACTTCTTCCAAACCTTCTTCTTCCAAACCTTCTGACACTTCTACCTTTTCAATTCATCTGTTTAAGCCATATGAGATCCCTAGAACATTTTTTAGGGAATTCCAAATTCATAAAGCAGCTTAAGATCTTCCTCTTTTTTCTAATCTTCAATGAAAAATTTGAGAAATAGAAAAATCTTTCGCCCCAACCACCCCTACAAAGATACATCCTCTAGGTCAGTTCAAGTCCTGCAGGAAGTTTTTTCAAATCAGGAATCTGTAGAACAGGTCCCTATTGAGATAGCTCCAATCAAAACTAAGTATTCCAATTAGAGAAGACTGCAAAAATCATACTCTCTAGGGCTACCCATCCTGATATTGCCTTAGAAGAAAAACTTGAACTTATGCAAAATAACTACAATGCCAACAATATCGATGAATGGAACATAGATGGTTGCTCTAATTACAACATTCTGTCTAATTATAATAGAGACTATGGTAGCCACTACTTATAGAACCACTCGTAATTGTACTGACCAACTTACTACCCACATCCTTGTTGCAGGATTTATTAGGCATCTTAAAGGGTGGTACGATACCCATCTTAGTGATGAAGATAAGTAGAATATCTTCCAAAGTTTTTGGGTAGATCCAATAGGGAATCCAATCCTTAAAGATGGGCAGACCATTCTTGACTCAAAAAATACGTTAGTTTATCCTCTCATCAAATATTTAGAGGAAGTTCAGGTATTTTTAGAGAACGGTCCTCTAAGATATTAAACAACCTCAAGTGCAAAACTCTATCTGATTTTAGATTGTATAAGGATTCTTTCCTCTTAAAATCTATTAAAAGCCTGGTGGAAATCTTCCATATTGGAAAGAAACTTTTTTTAGATGGATTGCCTAAATCCCTCAGAGACTTAGTCAAGAAAGAACTCCAAAACCAATATAGTGGTGATATTATTCCTTACAAGGATATTACCTATGGTCAGCTCTCAAGCTTGATACAACAAGTAGCTCTTAAAATCTGTTGGCAAGATAAGATTTTGAGGCAACTAGTTAAAGATAGGGAACTAACTCATCGAGATCTAGGAACGTTCTGTGAACAATTTGACCTGCCCCTTCGCAAATTGAAGACTCATAGAAGACCTGCTCTAAAAAAGGAACCTCTTACATCTAAATCCCATGTTTCTAGAAAGATAAAATGTTCCTCTCTAAAATACAAAAACATAGTGACTGTGGAAGATGCGGGAGATGAACTTAAGAACACTTTTAACCAAATTGAGAATGTTGACTTAAAATCCTCTGAGTCTAAAAAAGAAAATGGGGAACCTGAGATCAATGTTCTCTCAAAAGAACAAGTTTTCCTTCTTGAAACCATCATTAGGCTACAAAACCCTGATAAGAAATGACATTACTTAGATCAATTCAAAAGGGTCTTAGATAAACCTTCCAGGTCATCTTTCCACATTCTTTCTCACCCTCCAGTAACACATACCTACAACATTATTGATATTCTACACATATTTCCTTCTAAGAAGTCCAAACCTATTACTATCCCAGATCTCTAGTTAGAAATAAATATCCTTAAGGAAGAAATCAAGGAAATCAAAGCTACGCAACAACTAGATCGTATTGTCCTCCAACGATTTTCTACCATATTTAATGTCCAATATTGCATTGTCTCTAAAACACCCCTCCTGTGCTTCAGAATGTCCCATAATTGTAATTTTCATATATCTCAAAATCCATGCGTGACGTCGAAAATTCAACTTCATATTCTCGATCATAGGGAAAAATTGAGTGGAAATGAGTATAACCCATATTTTTGAAGACTTGTAGAAAAAAATAATTTTCACTAATTTTTCTTATCAAGTTTTTGTTTGCGCCCAAGCTGCGACGCACCTAGGGCGCAGACTAGTGTAACTGGAACCACGTCTAGTCCACGTCTAGTCCACTCGTGCCAGGGGCGCGATCAATGTAACATTTTCCTTGGTTTTCTTAATTCGCCTAAGGGCATTGGAGTCATAGCCTCATGCCCGCTTAAACATGAAATCTCCCATACTTAGCCATTTTTCTACTCTATAGCTCACAAAACCCTCTCTAAGATCTCTCTAAGACTATCAATTCATTTATTCAAATCTAAGGATTTCAAGCTCAATTTTGGAACTCAAGGACTCATTTCAAGCTCTAAGTCTACTTCAAGTTCATTTCAAAGAATTCAAGATTTAAGGTATATGGGTCTTCATCCATGGGTCCTTTCACCCATGGAGGCCAACCTTCTCTTTTTATGAAAATTGCATGTTTTCAAGTTGTATTACTATGGGTATCTCTTATTATGGATTATGAACGTAAAATATCTTGGGGTTTTACCAAGTGTTGATTGACTATGCATGAATATCTATTTCAAGCTTACACCATGAATTGATTTTGTCTGTTGATAGTGTGCATGTTTTGAGCTATGAAATTATGAACTGTTATGAGCTTTTGTGATAGATTTCAAGGTACCCTACATGAGGGTTTTACTATCATGTTGGTGGATAGATTTGCATTGAGATTACTCAACTTGTTTTCCTCTTGAATTGAATGATTTTGAAAAAGTATCATGAACCCACCATGTGTTTGATAAAATAACATGACAAGAATTCTCAAGTTGTTGATGATCTATTACGTGATATACAAGTTAATGACTTCATGATGATTAAGGACTTTCAAGAACGTAATGAATTCATGAAAAGTACCTATGATTTAACAAGTATCAAGTTAAGCCATATTTCAAGATTTTTATCTCTTGTGAGCCATTCATGTTAAAGCAAGGGTTCATGTATAATTATGATCTACTCTCATGTTCAAATTAGGCTCACTAGTAGAGGTCAAGCATGTTTATGAGCTACTCAAGTCATGTTCTTACAAGCTATTCATGTTATGATTAAAGTACGATTATTTCAAGCATTCCATGGGATTTGACTTAGCACTGATTGAGGCTTAAGATGGGAGCTTGACTCAAGAGATCCTTATATAAAGTCTTTACTCTCTAAACTATATGCCACCATAGGATTATGAATATTACACTTGCTATACTAGTGGATCTATTTAGTTCATGTTATCATATTTGGTTTACTTTGGCAGGTAGACCACACTTTGCCCAGGGGTGTCATGCCCGATCACCTGAACTGAGGGGGTGTCAGGCCTCGGAGTCCAAGTTGTAGCTACTTGGTCTATGTCGGTTGAGGTCACTTCCCACATATGTATGATATGTTATGCAAGTTGAATGATTTGCAAGCATATTTTATTACAATAATTGATCATGTTGGTCATATTGAGATTATATATCCATTGATTATGATTATGCATTTTCAATATATTGGCTTATGTCTTTGTTGCATCGCATCCCACATACTTAGTATATTCAAATTAATGCATACTCTATGCCTACATTATATTATCATATAGGGACCAGAGCTCCTTTTGATCATCCTCCTCCACGTGGCTAGTTCGGTACTTCAGAGAAAAGCATTGGTGAGTTCTCAAGTTCGAGGACAATATCTAAGTTACTCTTGCTATGTTGAGACTTCTTTATGTTGAATATTTGTTTTCATGAGGGTGAGCCCGGGAAGTGTCTTGGTCCCCACTCCATTCTAAGTTAGAGATGTTGTTGGATACTATGATGTGTATATTCTTTGAGTTGACCCTTTTTTTTTTTTTTTGCTTTTATGATATCAAAGACTTCCCTTTGTCCCACTTCCCTTTTTAATTATGTCCCTTGTGATTTTTGTTTTGCTTCCCTGACCGAGGATGTGTGAATGATATGCTAAGAGGCTTTTTTAGGGTCCCTTCAAGTTCCCCATTCGCCGTGTCACATCTAGGCCCTAGGCTTGGGTCATTACAGTCTCCTAACCTGGTAACACCTGAATCTACAATTCAAGATATTCAACAAGAAAGTTTCTTCAATTATATATCATGAGTTTCCATTCGGAGGTGGCATACAAGAATAACCTTGGTTATTAACAAGTCTTTTATTCTTGATATAGTGGCCATATTCGACACTGGTGTTGAAATCAATTGTGTCCAAGAAGAACTCATCCCAACCAATTTATTTGAAAAAAAAAAACTAAAGAAGCCCTTCGAGTTGGTAATGGTAGTAGATTAGGGATCTATTATAAACTCTCTGATGTTCAAGTATGAACTTTTATAAGAGACTCTTTTATATTTAACTCTACCTCTTTCGTGCTGGTAAAATAAATTACAAATCAAGTCATATTAGGCACCCCTTTTATCAAAGAACTCCTTCCTTTCACAGCCACAACTCAAGGAATTGAGATTGAGTGTGGCAATATTTTTGTTCTCTTTGATAAACCTTCTATTAGAAGAATCTTATCTGCCTTAGAATCTAAGGAGATCCAAATTAACTTCCTCAAAGTAGAGGTTGCCCTCAATAGGATGCAACAACAATTACAATAACCTTCCTTTAAGCCGAGGTAAAAACCCTAGAGGCCAATATACAACAATATTGTGCAGATTTACCAACAACCTTTTGGAATAGGAAAAACACATAGTTAGACTTTCTTATGAGCATGACTTTGATGAAAAACTCATTCTCACAAAACCTCACCCATTCAAATGAACCATGAGCTCACAATTAATAGCGAAGATAAAATCAATGATCTTGTCAAAAAGAATAAATAATATCTCTAAGCAAATCCTCTAAGAGCTACACTGCATTCTATGTCGACAAAATCTTTAAGATTGAACGAGGTGTTCCTCTTTTATTCATCAATTACAAAACATTAAACTTTACTCTTTGATGGTTTAGCTATCCTATTCCAAACAAGAAAGATCTCCTCTAGTGCCTCTATGCCGCTACAATTTTCTGAAAATTTGACCTAAATTCCAATTTTTAGCAAATTAAAATTGATCTTAGGGACCGTTATATAACTACTTTTGCTTGTGCCTTTTAGTTAGTATGAGTGAAATGTCATGTCCTTTGGATTAAAGAACTCTCCTTCATAATTCAAGGAAAAATGAATTATATCTTTACTCCATTTTCAGAATTCATTAATATTTACATTGATGATGTTTTGGTATTTTCTACCAGAACTGACAGTATTTCAAACATTTAAGAGTTTTCTTTAATGTAATTAAAGAGAATGGTGTAGTTTTGTACAAAAACTAAATACAGTCTATTCCAAATTAACATTTGAGGTCTTCGACTTAATATCTAGCAAGGTACCATTGTCATTATTCCATGATCTATCCAATGCTGATAAAGTTTCCTACCAAATCCTCAAAACTAAACTCTAAAGACTTTTTAGGGTGTGTCAACTATATAGCAGATTTCATTCCAGTTCTTAGTAATTTGCTACAACCTCTCCAAAATAGACTGAAAGAGAATATCATTATTTTCTTTCAAGCACTAGAATAAGACTCAACAAAAATATCCAACCATAAAAAAAGAAAGTTTAGCAATTGTCTTATGTATTTCAAAATTTCAAGCTGAATTGCTAAACCAAAAGTTTTTACTACGAATTTACTATCAAGCTACAAAATCTATCTTGCAAAAAGATGTACAAAATCTTGCTTCTAAACATATATTTGCTAGATGACAAGCTTTTTTGCCTATTTCTTATTTTGATATAGAATATATCAAAGGGAGCTCAAACACTATTCTAGATTTTCTACACCAAGCAAAATTTAAGTTGTTTCAAAACAACGAGCAATTAAAGTTGCCACCAAGTAAATGTCAATAGATAAGGCTGGACAAAGCCCACCAAGATCCCATACTTCAACAGACTATGCCATGAAAGGCATAACATAATCATTCCTTTTGGAAAACACATGTCAAACCCCAATTCCAACTTTGAGCCCAAAAAAATCGACTTACCTAGGTGAAGAAGAAGAAGTAGCTCAACTAGATCAAATAACCAATTCCCCATGCGCAGAGGAAGATGTCAAGAATTAGTGTCAACTAATTGGATTCAACGAACTTACCATTAGAACTGATACCAATAGAAAAAACTGATTAACCAATTCCTTTTCTGATAACATATGTGCTCCAAAGCGACAACTCAAAATCGTGATTTGACTTGCAAAGCAGTGGCCAAAAGGCACACACCAAGTTCTTTAGCTTCTAAAGTGGTGGTCCAAAGCCCCATCTCAATTTCTTTTTCCTGCTTTGTGGCTACAGTCGGCAACACTCAAACTATGGTGGAGGTAGAAAGCCCCATCAATTTTCATATAATCCCTCTCCAAGAACAAAAACAATATGCTCCAAACCTAAAAAAATTAATTTTTTAACTACTTCTTAACTAGATTCTTCCAGCAGAGGTGTCACACCCAAAGTCCCATTAAGGCATACTGGCACCCACTGCCAACAAGGCTTGGGAGACCAACCTTTAATCGTGTACTATCTATGAATATTATAAGGGGTTTCCACATTTAACATGCTTTCAATAAAGTAGATAGTAATAAAAAGCCAAAAGAAAATACATATGACTAGGTCGTTGGAGCCACGATGTCTAGAACACGAGACATGCCCACACTTTACTTTACATATTCAACAAAGTCTCTAGATAAGGAACACTATATCATAAGGGTCGCGACAGGCCCCGCCTTATGACTAACTACTAGACAATACAAAAATATAAACTTTAGACATACAAAGCCCGAAACAACCTGGAGCTCAGCTATAGTAGTTGGATATCATGTACTCCTACTTGGGAGATCTACTAGCTCCTGTACAAGCAGCATGAAATGTAGGTCCCCTATGAGAGACGTTAGTTTGAAATAATACAATGAATATGTAAGACAAGAAGTACTATATGTGAAATAAGAACTCAAATGAAATCATGCACCGGTATAAGGATAAGAGACCACCTAATAATATTGTGGAATCATGTATTTTATGTCCTTTTCATTACTTTACCTAGATTTACTTTACATCTTTGCATAGTATCTAATACAAATGACCAGCTGATTACTGGTAAATCAATATCGGGATCGACCCATGCTAGACTTTCCTTTCACCCTTGGAATACCCATCGTAGTATGGATCAACCAATGTTAGGTATTCTTCCACCCCTACGATACCACCCATCAATAAGCAATTTTACTTAAATCTTTTATTTACTTTTTAGATGATTCTTTTGGTGGTCATAACATTTTGAGTACATGACACGTCCCGCCTAAATTCTGCTCCAAAAACGGTGTAGGAACGTGTCCGTTGTGCTCTGGAGGGCTCCGAAACTCTCTAGAATTGTGCGAAAGATTGAAGAGAAGACTAGAGAGACCTAGAAGGTTCCAGAGACTTGTAGAATTGTGTATATAAGTCTTACACTTGTAAATATCTTAGATATTTTGTAGGAAGATTCTAGAGGATCAATCCTAGCCATAGGATCAAATTAATCCTAGTCGTCCGTTGAGGAGGTGGAGTAGTATAAATACCCCTCCTTGGCATTCATTTGGCACTAGCAAAGTTGTAAGCATTCAAGCCTTATAAAACATTTTCTCAAAGCAATCAAAGTCTTCTTTCTTCAAAAGCTCTCTTGTCTTTTAATATCTAGCGTTCCTTTAGCGATCGTAGGCAACAGGCTTACTAGTGTTTGCAAGATCGTGCAAGATTCGTGAGCAAACTGAGTAGTGTCGCACGAAAGTTCTAGCGTGAGTTCTAGGTCCGTGACAACGTGGTATCAGAGCAGGCTACTAAGGGAAGTAATGGCGAGCGACGGAGAGGTTTATGCTGCCAGCACTGCTGAACTCATAATGGACGTTACCAAGAAGCGCAAGGGTAAGAAAAGCGCCAAGAAGGTGGAGAAAGTGCCAACTGATCCTGCACCAAGCGATATTGTCTCCCTTCCAACCGCCAAAGTAAGTGACGATGAGCAAAAGGAGTTGCCGAAGGACGTCACTCCCAGGATGGGACGCATTGCTAGAGTAGAGACTGCCTGCCAAGCCGTGGAGTTGCTAGGCCATCACTTGAATCAGATCGATGGCAAATTCAAGACCTTGGAGGAATTTGCCCTTGAGGAGAACGATAACATCCATAAGGACTTTGACGACCAGCGGGCAGCGGAGGAAGAAGCTCACGCTTCCTTGGATAGTAGGATCGAGGCCTTGGAAAGAAAGTTCATGGGCATGCTAGAAGCCATGAGCGCCAAGGTAAAGGAGCTCGAGGAAGCCATTCAGCAACAGAGATATGCCGCTCCGGCCGTGGAACAAGAGGCCAGGATCGAGGCTCCTAAGCCACCTATCTTTAAAGGCATCCATGACGCCCAAGAGATGGAAAACTTCTTGTGGCACTTGGAGAACTACTTCAAGAGCAACAAGGTGAGCATTAATGGAATAAAGATCAACACGGTCGTAATGTACTTGACAGGGATGGCAATGCTATGGTGGAAGCGGAAGGATGCCAAGATGGGAAAGGGACTCTGCAGAATCATCACGTGGGAACAATTCAAGGTGGAGTTCAAGAAGACCTTCTACCCCAACAATGTCATCTATGAAGCTAAAAAGAGGCTTAGGGAATTGAAGCATACAGGCAATATAAAGGCATACATAAAGGAGTTCACAACTCTCATGCTTCAAATCCCCAACCTCACGGAAGAAGATATATTGTTCAACTTCATGGACACTCTGCAGAGTTGGGCGAGGATGGAGCTGGAGCAACGACAAGTTTCCATCATTGACGAGGCCATCACCCAAGCAGAAGCCGTGATGGACTTCAAGCAGGATAAAGGCAAGGCTAAGGACACAAGGAGTAGCCATGCCAAAGGTGGGGGAGATCGCAGCAGGGGCAAGGAAGCCCACCCTCCTAAGAAGCCAGTACGTCAGGTATATGCCGAAAAGAAGGACCAGCCGCCTAAGGAGCGGGGCTACTACATATGCGGAGGCCCACACGGATACGCAAGGTGTCCTCAGATGAAAAACCTTGGAGCTATCATACGAGACTACGGAAAGAAGGAGACTAAAGACCAAGGTCAGAGTTCAAGCACTACGCAGGTAGGCATGATCGAGGTTTGTGCCCCTACTGCCACGCCAGTCGGTTAGCAGGAGGCTTACCCCATGCAGTATGTAGATATGATCCTAAACAGGAAGCAGGTGCGTGCCATGATGGACACAGGAGCTAAAGCCAATGTCATGACCAAAGCAGCAGTGGCAAGATTGGGGCTAAGTTACATCTGAACAGCACGCGTCTTAAGACAGTTAATGCCCCACCAACACCGATATGTAGAGTCGCACATGGAATAGACGTCACCTTAGGCAAATGGCAAGATAAGATAAGCTTTGTTGTCGCCCCCTTGGATATCTTTGATATTATACTTGGGCAAGAGTTCTTCCGCCAATGCCACACCATGATAGACCCCTACCTTCAAAGTATGCTTGTATTGCAGAAGGAAGGGTCCTGCATGGTACCTTTAGTTGAGATGGCCAAGGCGGAAGGAGTCACCCAATTATCGGCCATGCCGCTTATGAAGGGCCTTAAGAAAGGGGAATCCACTTACCTGTCCACCATCGTAAGTTTGAGTGAAAGTGAAGGTGTCCCAGAACCCTTGCCACCTTACATTGTGAAGTTTCTTGACGAGAATAAAGACGTCATGCCTGAGGAGTTGCCAGGACACTTGCCACCGAGATGGGAGGTCGATCACAAGATCGAGTTGGAGCCAGGAACCCGACCACCCGCCTATCCACCATACTGCATGGCACCACCAAAGTTGGAGGAGCTCAGAAAGAGTTAAAGGAGCTCCTTGAAGCTGGCCATATCCGACCATCCAAAGCACCATATGGAGCCCCAGTGTTGTTTCAGAAAAAGAAGGATGGTTTGTTGCGCCTTTGCATAGACTATCGGGCGCTAAATAAGGTGACCGTAAAAAACAAGTATCCAATCCCGCTAATAGCCGATTTATTTGATAGACTTGGGCAAGCAAAGTACTTCTCCAAGATGGATCTCAGGAAAGGATACTACCAGGTACGCATAGCTGAGAGGGATGAGCCAAAGACAACATGCGTCACAAGGTATGGATCGTACGAGTGGTTGGTAATGTTTTTTGTTCTAACCAACGCACCCGCTATCTTCTATACCCTCATGAATAAGATCTTTCATCCCTACCTAGATGACTTTATGGTAGTATACTTGGATGATATTATGATATATAGCCACACCTTGGAGGAGCACGTGGAGCATCTGCGAAAAGTCTTCCAAGTCTTACGGGAGAACCAGTTGTACGTTAAGAGGGAGAAGTACGAGTTTGCCCAGCACGAAGTGCACTTCCTCGGTCACACCATTAGCCAGGGCCAGCTTCACATGGACAGGGCCAAAGTGCGAGCCATCGTAGAATGGGAGACGCCCACTAAGGTGACGGAGCTAAGATCATTCCTTGGGCTCGCAAATTACTACCGGATATTCATAAGTGGCTATTCTGCAATAGATGCTCAACTCATCGAGTTACTAAAAAAGAACAAGTCGTGGGTTTGGAGCAAGAAATGTCAGGATGCGTTTGAAGGCCTCAAAGCTTCCATATCGGAGGAGCCGATTCTTGCCTTACCCGACTTCTCCAAGACATTCGAAGTATACACGGATGACTCAGACTCCACTATTAGGGGCATACTGATGCAAGATAGGCACCCGATAGCTTTCGAGAGCTACAAGCTGAATGAGACCGAACAGTAGTATACTGTGCAAGAGAAGGAGATGATCGCCATTGTACATTGCCTTAGAACCTGGAGGCATTACGTGTTGGGCTCAAAGTTCGTGGTCCAGACTGACAACATTACCACCAACTATTTCCAGTCACAAAAGAAGCATACTCCCAAGCAGGCTAGGTGGCATGACTTTCTAGTCGAGTTTGATTACGAGCTAGTATACAAACCAGGAAAGGCAATGTAGTGGCTGATGCCTTGGGCAGGAAAGCAGAGCTAGCTGCCATCACAACAGCCCACTGCGACATCTAAGAATCCATCAAGGAGGGCTTGTCACATGATCCGGAAGCAAAAAGGCTTATAGAGTTAGCGTCACAAGGAAAGACCCAACGCTTCTAGATTGAAGATAGTATCCTGCTCACCACCGGAAGGTGGGTCTACGTTCCAAAGTATGGCAACATAAGGTGGCAGATCATGAAAGAAAGTCATGATTGCATTATGGGCAGGGCATCCAAGGCAGCACCATACGTGAGCTCTCATCGAGGCAATCTACTATTGGCCAAGAATGTGGGACGATATCGAATATTATGTGCAAACTTGTCTTGTTTGTCAACAAGATAATATAGAACAACGCCATCCCGGAGGTCTTTTGGAGCTACTCCCCGTAGCCGAGCGACAGTGGGAGAGCATTATCATGGACTTTATCACTGGCTTACCAAAGTTCGATGGATACGGCACCATTATGGTTGTGGTGGATAGGTTCTCAAAGTCTGCCACATTCATGCCAGCCACACCCGGATGCATAACTAAGGAAGCAGCCCAATTATTCTTTAAGAACATGGTGAAGTATCGAGGGCTGCCAAGGCTCATCATAAGTGATTGTGACTTGCGATTTACTAGGAACTTTTGGAGGGAACTATTCCAAATACTTGGCACGAAGCTGCATTCCTCCACAAGTTTCTATCCACAAACCGACGGCCAAACCGAGTGAGTTAATGCCTTGTTGGAGTGCTACCTTAGGCACTTCGTGAGCTCGCATCAAAGGGACTGGGCTAAGTTGCTTGATGTGGCCCAATTTTCATATAACATACAGCGGAGTGAAGCCACAGAGAGGACATCGTTCGAGCTTGCTACGGGCCAACACCTGCAAACTCCCCACTCGTTACCGACAATATTCGAAGGAAAGAGTTTGGGCGCTTATCATTTGGCTAAGGGATTCGAGGAACTGATAGATGCCGCTAAATCTCACCTAGCCAAGGTGGCCAAGCAAATGAAGAAGTTTGCCGACCGGATGCGACGTCCCACCAACTAAAAAGTCGGAGACCTGGTGTTGGTGAAGTTCAACCCAAGGCAGTTCAAAGCACTAAGGGGCGTAAATCCAAACTTAGTGCGCAAGTACGAGGGGTCATTCAAGATCCTTGCCAAGGTCGACAAGATCTCATATCGACTAGAGCTACCCCCGTCACTAAAGGTTCATCCTGTCTTCCATACTAGCATCCTCAAACCATACCATGAGGATAAGGGTGATCCAAGTCGAGGACAGTCGAGTAGGGCACCCATTACCATCACTGCCTCGCATGAACGGGACATAGAGGCCATCATCGATTACCAGACAAAGCAGAAGAGGGGACATCCGGCTACCACAATGTTCCTTCTCCATTGGAAGGGTCAATCACCGGAGGAGGGCACTTGGGAGAAATACGAAGACTTGTGGCAATTTAAGGAAAAGGTACATGAGTTCTTATAACAACAACAAATGCACTATGGTCATTGCATCATTAGGTGGCGGAGAATGACACGTCCCGCCTAAATTCTACTCCAAAACGGCACAGGAACGTATCTGCCATGCTTTGGAGGGCTCTAGAACTCTCTAGAATTGTGCATAAGATTGAAGAGAAGACTAGAGAGACCTGGAAGGTTCTAGAGACTTGTAAATTTGTGTAGATAAGTCTTACACTTGTAAATATCTTAGATATTTTGTAGGAAGACTCTAGAGGATCAATCCTAGCCGTAGGATCAAATTAATCCTAGTCATCCGTTGAGGAGGTGTAGTAGTATAAATACCCCTCCTTGGCATTCATTTGGTACCAAGCAAAGTTGTAAGCATTCAAGCCTTGTAAAGCATTCTCTCAAAGCAATCAAAGTTTTCTTTCTTCAAAAGCTCTTTTGTCTTTCAATATCTAGCGTTCCCTTAGCGATCGTAGGCAACATGCTTACTAGTGTTTGCAAGATCGTACAAGATTCGTGAGCAAACTGACTAGAGCCGCATGAAAGTTCTAGCGTGAGTTCTAGATCCGTGACATACAGGACTATATACATAACAAGGGACATGTAAACAATCATGTAAGACAATACCACAATGAATGGAGTAGGTTACACAACTAATGAAATATGTAGGAGAAAAACTTAGGAAAACTTAGGGAAATCTGATTATTTTTTTTGGTCTATGTTAAAATGACTTGAAGGAGATGGTTTTATATAATAGATCATAATATATTGAATAATTCTGAATAATAAAATTCAGGGCTCATTTATACATATATATCCATGCATCTTGAATAGCCAATCGTTGGGATTGGAGAACTATTCATGCAATACACATATACAATGATTGATTATTCACTCCATAAACTTATACAGACCTGACTCAGTTGGAGAGTCTACTATTAGCTTAAGTCAAGTGAAAATTACTCTAGTTCCATTGATCCAATCTTATATTACTCAGTTTAAGAAAGTTAAATATAGATTATCAAAACTAGCAACTAAATACATAGTGACTTTAATTGTATTTAATTCATCCATTATGGAAGAAGGTCTAAGCCAGCAGATGAAATTAACACATCACTATTGTTTAATCTGGTAATCATGGGAGGGATTCGTATATATCGAATAATTCTGAATAGTAAAATTTAGAACTTATTTATACATATATATTCATGCATCTCGAATAGCCAATCGTTCGGATTGCAAAACAACTCATGCGATACACATGTACGATGATCGATTATTCACTCTATAAACTTATACAGACCTAACTCAGTTGGAGAGTTTACTGTTAGTTTGAGTCAAGTGAAAATCACTCCAGTTCCATTGATCCAATCATATATTACTCCGTTTAGGAGAATCAATACAGATTATAAAAATTAGCAACTAAATACTAGTGACTTGTATTAAATTCATGAGTTATGGAGGAAGGTCTAAGCCAACATATGAAATTAACACTTCACTATTATTTAATCTGGTAATCATGGAAAGGACCTATATCACCAAATATAACCAAAGCTCATATAACGATATGAATAGAAAAGAAATATTTCTTATCAAGCCGTTCTTACGAACCTACCGAATTTAAGATAAATTAGAGTCCATTTTTATTGGTACTAAAACTATGATAAATTAGGTTGAAAATATTGTTTGGTTAAAAAAGAATTTAAAATTTTCTGTTCAATAATTCCTATCACATGTCATCATTTGTATAACAGATACAGAGATCAAGAATAAACAGCAAAGTTCTAAAAATATTTTCATTATCTGAGCATTAATTTTTTTTAAAAATCAGCATATTTATGTATTCATTGAATATTAAAATTCAGAACACACCTCATAAGTGTTCATGAATCTTGAACAATAAATTTATTGAAAAAATAACTACATACGCAACATATGTGGTGTCACATATTCATTCCATATATTTAGCACAAGAGCTAACTCATACAAAGAGTATACTGGTAATTTAAGCCAAGTGAATATCATTATCCCTAAATGATCCAACCATATATTACTCAATTTAAGAGAGCTAATATAGATTATCAAAAACTAGAGATAAGATTAAATCTAGTGACTTGTATTAATTTTATCCGTTATGGAGGAAGCTCTAATGCCAATACATGAACTTAATACTTCACTAAAATTTAGTCGTGAGAGTCATAGAGAACAATCTCTATCACCACTATACCATAGTTGAGTTATTTTTCATTAAATTTAATTTTCAAGACATAACAAAACACCTAAAACCATCGGTTAAAATGATCTGAAATTGTCAAATCATTGCCAGTGATTATTTTTAATTTGACCGTTTCTTATGAGCCTCTTGAATGTCAAATCAATTGAAGTTCAAAATTAATATTTATCTCCAAATGTATGATCAAATTCAGATTCAAACGATTTCGGGAAAAATAACAGATCTATATACTTACCATATATAAATTCATGTTAAATCATCATATATAATCATTACAATATCTAACATAAATAAAATGAATATAAAGGATTTTTTTTATACTAAATCACACTTTAATTCGAAAGAACAATTTGAACACCATTTTAACGACCTCAAAAATCATAACTACATAGCAATGAGTATTTCTAGTTAGGACGTTTTCAATGAACTTATCAAATTTCAGATAAATTAGAGTCTATAAATATATTTATTTCCAAAGCTATGACCAAATTCAAATCCACGTGATTTAAGCATCTTTAGGAATTAAAAAATATGACCTACATTCCTATCACACATCAGTTTATATTAATCATCATGTGAAATCATGTTCTAGATTTAAGATAAATATACTCGACATGAAGAATGACTTATCATATTCAAATTAAATTTTAATCCAACAATAACCTAAAATCCATCTAAAAGATTCTGATGGAACGATCAAATTTCAGCTCAATTAGAGGTCATAAATTTCATGACCACATAAATTGTGACCAAATTTGAAAAAAATTATTTTAGGTATAATTAAAGATTAAAATAACTTGATTTAGAATTTCATTCTCTTTTAATAATTATCCATGAGCACAAGGCATGTGTTGTGTTGTTCATTGTCTAAAATGCAAAACACCTCCTTTTATCAAATTGTCCTCTCAATTAATACACTTGAAAATTCAAGATATTATATTTCTCCCTTTCAAATTGGTTTAAAACTTTAATATCTCATCTTATTAATTAATTAAGTGTTATTGGTGGAAAAAGATAATTTCCTTTCAGTAGATAAAAATTTTACTACTGTTATACACTTATCCAGAACAATTTTCATATGATACATTGAGCATATTTCAATGATTCAAATAAATTGACCACACTAATAGATCCTATTTATTAATCATAATTTTCAACGCATGCAATATATTATATCACGTGTATAAAATAATAAGAATTATCAATGCCTTCAAATAAATAAACCACTTTCGTAGTAACTATTTATCAATCACAAATTCACATTTAATACGCTATAATATATTGTGGATGAGAGAAAAAACATGGAGATTTTTTTTACTTTTTTTAAACCCCCAAAAAAAAAAATTCTCATCAGGTCAATTGAAAATTATGGCTCTCCTCTATGCCATGCCTGCAAGCAAGTAAAGTGGCCCACCAAACTTACTATTTTAAAACTGTAGACCAAGAAATATAGCAAAATTTGCTAAACCAAAAACAGCGTGCTTGCTAGTGTACAAAAACACAACAAGCACTCTTGATTTAATTCTTTCTCAATCAAACTTCATTCATTAACCAAAAAAAAGTTTTTTTTTTCCAATAACGAAAGGAAATTATTCACTGCCACCACTTCAATTTAGTACTTGAATCAATCCAAAGCTACAAGCACTAAATTATTCAAGGTCGCTGTGTTTATGGACAGTAGAAACAAATTCATGTCATCAAACGCAGATCAAGACCTTCCTCGAAAGCATACAGTGATTGACACCGCAATGAAGGACAAAATCATATTAAACATGTTCTGAAAAAAAAAACGAAGTTATATACATAGTCGCACATATGTATAACTAGATTAACTATGTTATCTATTTAGATGTAAGATATGAATGAAATATTCATAGTAGATCATAATGATTCTGCGCCAGTAACAGGGCAAACAACCAGAGTTTCCAAGCTGTAACAGCTAAGAAAACATGATAGAAATTCCCAAATCATTAACTAAAAAGTACAAAACTTTACAGAGAAGGAAAAGACTCGGAATCGAAAAACAGCAGAGGAAAACAATTCTTACGTTGAACATGCGACTGTGATGGAGGCATATGGCTAAAAATCGCTCGTCCAATCATTGACAAAGTAGAAACAATTCCAGCTAGATATAAAACCATCACCAACACGAGAATCCATGGCATCATGAAAAACCCGAT
The DNA here is from genome assembly GCA_011800125.2 of Solanum clarkiae. Taxonomy (NCBI): domain Eukaryota; kingdom Viridiplantae; phylum Streptophyta; class Magnoliopsida; order Solanales; family Solanaceae; genus Solanum; species Solanum clarkiae. The sequence goes on from JAABOM020058868.1 coordinate 48,586, forward strand.
GAAGAACGTTACAGATCCGCATAGCATCAAAGCCATAGAAATACCCAGAAGCAGGGAAGCGAATCCCGCCGGAGTAATCTGCTGCATCGACCTCGCTGGAGGCGACTGTGTACTGCGTTGCACAACCAGCGAGTGATCGGCAAACTCGAAGGGCGTAGCCGGAGATCGTAGAATGTTAAAAATCAAAGTGGAAAGCTCGTAAAGAAGCTTAGATTGTTGATCCTGTTGACTTCTCATCATTGTTGCTAAGATTTAAGAGGAGAAAAAAAAAAGAGTATGTTGAAGGAAAAAGAGATAATGAAGAAAACGAGGCAAGTGGATAAAATTTCTGATTACTTGATATTTATCCAATCAAACTTTATTGGAGACGCTCTCTGACCCAAAAAGTGAAAGACGCGGCGGTGCTGTCGCCATCTCTCATCACCCACTTCATTCACCTAATTTCATTACCGTCAACAATATTAATTTTTATAATAATTAATTATATTTTTTATAATATATAAAATAATATAAAAATGTATTAAAACTGAGTTAGAAAATAAGTTATAATTAGTTATTTTAAATATTGATTTTATGATAAAAATGTGAATAAACAAATGAATAGCTTAGAAGTAAAAATAATTGAATGGACATATAAATAATTTTAGGCTGTTCAGGTTAACAAAATGAACATAAAATTGTTATAATAAAATTTCTTTTTGTTGTTTGATTTTTTATGCAAATCTAACCTGAATAATAGAAAGTTATCAATCACCATTCACTTTTATTCATTTACTATATTAAAAAAATTATTATTATTTTTACTTTATATCAACATTGAAGAAAATTGAATTGGGTCATTCATGTGGGTCAATTCATATC
>JAABOM020058869.1:0-13440 GCA_011800125.2 Solanum clarkiae
TTGATAGGATCGTCCCCTGGCTAGGTTATACTCAACCCCTCGGGGCTACCACCTACCAGAACTATATACCTTATCTTCGGGGCTACCACCTACACGTGCAGCAAGCGGGTTTTCATAACCCGGGCGTATTCCTTTAACCTTTCTACTCCTTAATCGTATTTTCTCATATGCATTAACATGTACACATCATGTACAACCTATTTTAAGTCTATAACAGCCTTACAACAGCCCACAAAGCACAATACATCACAATTCCATGCAATCTAAAAACGGACAGCATAACGTTACCTTCTTTCGCTACCTTTCGACATCGACAACTCCAACTTATTCTAAATTTAACCAAATTGTTCCAGCAACATTTACACATATAAACAGACCTCAAACAGTACTATAACATCACTTAATAAGTCATGAAAGATGTGAGCTAATAGCTTTACACACAACAGCCCGCAAATTCCAATCAACATAACGCTTAAGATAACTCAGTAAAATGTGCGCGTTAAATGAAACCAAAAGCAGGGCAGCAACTTTAGGGTGGTGTTTATAAATCAACCCATGCTAAGAACACCAATTTTCCTTGATAATATAACCCACAAACCATAGAGAAATCACCAAAACAAAAGGAAAAGGTGCAGCAACTTTCTGCACAGAATCTGTCTAATAACTTTAACAAGTGTAACTAGCTTCTATCTCTTGTTTTTCATGATAAAACCATAATAAACACATGTACAAACTTACTTACCACTTACTTCAAGGTGTAAGTCTTGTATAAGAACCTTAGAAGTTCTCTTTTTGCTACTTTACAAGTGAATACACGTTGAGAGAAACGTTGGAGACAAAGATGATTTTTTTTTGTGTTCAAGATAATAGTGACTTGTGGGAGCTGTTTTAGGCCCTTTTTAAATTGATACTTGGCCGAATTACTAAGGCTACTTAAGCCTTACATCACCAAGTAGGTGATGCAGCTCCTTCCTCATTTCACTTGGGCCTTTTGGAGCTCCAAATACATGGGCCGTTGCTGCCCATTTTTCAGATTTTCTCTTCTTAATTAGTTGGGCCTAACTTGCTAAGAATATTGTGATGGTCTTGGGATATCTTTATATCCTTTTTGGGCTGATAATATAGTCCATTTAAGATGCTAAAGCATGAGCCAAAGTTACACCCTTAACACGAATTTTATTCAAAATCGAACTTGGACAATTTCGACGCCGGGTCTCGTCTCCGTTTAATTAGCAATTTAAGCTAAGCAAGTAGCTGACTCACTTACTTGCTTCCTAAGTCCTACGAACACCTTAATTCTCTCACTTCCTTTTAAGTCCATAATCCCCTCACTTCGACACAAAACATGTATACACTCGACCCTCTTAAGCGCTAGATGTACATATAGCCCATTAACGCGAGATTCAAACACTATTGAAAACTTGCGCTAGTTTAACCAAATCATGTCATATTTCATTTGTATAGTATTAGTATGATAAGTTGTGGGGTGTTACAATAATCATCTTAACTATAAGGGAAAAGGTTTCTTGATAATCAAGGCCTTCTTGTTGGCTATATTCCTTTGCGACTAATGTGGATTTAAACCTCTCAACCTTCCCATTTGCTTGGTACTTAATCTTATAAATCCATTTACAACCAATTGCCCTCTTTCTAGGAGGCAAAGTTACAATTTTTCATGTATTATTATCTTCCAAAGCCTTAATTTCTAACTCCATGGCTTCAACCCAGGACCCACCTCGAATCTTTGGCAGCTTATAGGCTTAAGATTTAGGCTCTACATCAACAGAAAATTTGGCTGTAAAACTCTGATAAGAAGTAGATAAGGAATCATCGTTCAACACATTTCTTAAAGAATACAAACAAGCATTATTAGATGGTTCAGTGACCTTTGTAGGTACAACAAAATCTTTCAGCCATATTGGAGGTTTGGATTATATTGTCTGGTGAATTTTTGGGATAATCGAGGGGAATTCACAAGTACTGTAGGCTCACTTGGGGCTATTAATTCATTTGAGTTATCTTGTGGAAAAGGAACTAGGAAGAAGGAGACTGTATGTGATCAATTTGAGAAGGAAAAAAATCAGGGTTAGAAGATATATATGAGGCATTATCAGGCACAATGGGAACTCATGAAGTAGAACCAGGAAAAGTAACTGAAGTAGGGGATTTAAGGATTAGGACTGGCTCAGGTATGTTTGAGGTATTAGTGGATTCTTTTGTAAGAAGGGGAAAAACATTTTCATGAAAAACAACATCTTTGCTAAAGAAGACTTGATTTTTAGTAAGATCATATACTCTATAGCCCTTCTGGTACAGACCATACCCAAGTAGGATACACTTAACAGCTCTAGCACTGAATTCATCTTGTTTAGGCAGTGCCATGACAAAGCATAGGCAACCAATCACCCTCAAGTGGGATAAGGAAGGTATTCTTCCATAAAGCATCTCAAAAGGTGATTTGTTCCCCAAAAAAGTGGATGGGACTCTATTAATGATATAAACAGCAACTTCCACACAACATCTCCAAAATTTAGGTGGTAAATTCCCTTGAAACTTGATAGCTCTAGCAGGTTCTAAGATGTGTTTATGTTTCCCCTCCACCATTCCATTTTGTTGTGAAATATATGGGCAAGAGCTTTGATGTAGAATTCTATGATATTTAAACAATTCAGCACAAGTACTGCTAAAAAACTCTGATCCATTATTATATCTGATGACTTTGACAGTCTAACTGACAATGCACCAAGAGCTTTAAAAATTATGTCAATATAAACTCTTACTTATAGGTGTGAAGTTCACCACATTCATGACTAAGAGGTTGCAAACATTTTTTTCATAGTCAATTTATTTGTCACTTTTCCTGAACCAAAGGTTACCTTAGCATAACAAGATTTTCTTTTCAATCGATTGAGTTGAACTACAAGTAGTCTGATTCCTATGTTTACGATATGTAGGCAAGCTCCATGTTGAAAACTCAACTGTAATCCAATCTTTTCTCATTCTAGTCCCGAGCTTTTTGGTCTCTCCATAATTCGACTTTGAAATAGCATTTGAATTTTTTCAAAATTGTGAGTAAAATCAAGCGTCATTGTCATGCCCAAAGTCCCGTTAAGGCGGAGTAGCATCCATTGCCGATAAGGCTCGGAGAACTAACCTGTGTCCATGCGCTTTGTATACATATTATAAGGGATTTCTACATTCAACATGCCTTTAAGAAAGTAAACAGTAATAACAAGCCAAAAGGTAATGCATATGGCTAGGCCGTTGGGCCACGTTGTGTAAAGTATGAGACATGACCACACTTTAATTTACATAGTCTACAAATCCTCTAAATAAGGAAAAGTATCTGATAAGGGTCAGGATGGGCCCTGCCTCGACTAACTATAGAATACAAAAATATAAGCTTTAGACACACAAAGCTCCGAAGCAACCTGGAGCTTGGTAGCAGCAGCTAGATATCTTGTACTCCTACTGGGGAAATCTACTAGCATTTGTATCTGTAGCATGAAATGCAGGTCCCCGTAAGGGACGTCAGTACGAGATAGTATACTGAATATGTAAGACAGAAAATACTGTTATGAAGTAATAACTCAAATGAAACTATGCATTGGTGTAAGGATAAGGGACCATCTTTAGTGATACTGTGGAATCATGTGCTTTATGTTCTTTTTTTTACTTTCCCTTTACTGTACTATCTGTGCACAATATGTAAGACAAATGACCAGCTGATCAGTAGTAAATCTATATCGGGATCGACCCTGGATAGGCTTTTCTTTTCACCCCTTGGGCTACCTCCCATGATAGGATCGACCCTGGTTAGGTGATTCTTCCACCCCTCGGGTTATCAGCCATCAATAAGCAATATATTTTACCTTTAATTACCTTTGAGATGATTCTTTTGGTGGTCATAATATTGGAGCTGTAGGACTGTAGATGTAGCATGTGACATGTAAATAATCATATAAGACAATATGACGATGAAAATGGTACATTACACAAATAAGGAAATGAATATGAGATGAAACAACTTGTGAACTTTATTTAGGAACAAGAACCCTTGTGTCTTGGTATCCAAGTATGTATGCAGATTTGAAGGTGACTATGTATGAGAGCATATGAACATGTGAAAGAGTAGATACACGATCAATAGTTGTGTCGGAGTTGGTAAGTGCCTTTATGTTCTAGGGAGGGATCTTTATTTCATGCCAAATAATATAAAATCAAGTAGCCTTACATACCTCGCTGTACGACCTCACTATTACCTCGAGAGAACCTTCCCTTCCTCCAACTATTTATCAATAATACAGTAGGTGATAAAACTAGCATTAGCAGCCAATAGATGCCTCTTGGCAACCCAATCTCATAAAAAAAAAAACACGGGCAGCAAACATATAATTATAAACCCGAGCGTATTCTTTCAACCTCTCCGCCTCTAATCGTATTTTCTAATACACATTTTCATATACATATCATGTGCAGCCTCTTTTAGTGTCATAAAAGTCTTACACAGCCCACAAAATACAATATACAATAATTCTACATAACATACAAATAGGCGGCATAACATTACATCCCTTTACTACATTTCGACGTCGTCAATTCCAAACCTGTTCCAACTTTAACCAAATAGCCCCCACCATATATACACATAAAAACAGTCTTAAAATAATGCAAAAAAATAGTTTTAAAGTATATGGAGAACGTGAAACAACAGTCTTCGATCATCAGCCCATAAGTTCCTATTAAGAGTACAATTACGATACTGCATAACAACTCACTTTTGCGGACTGTAATAATGGTGCAACATCCTTGTTATATCACTAAAAAACTAAAACTTATTAAAAATATAAACTTTACTTCATAATCCAGCCAACCAAGGAGAGAAAAGTCTCTTAATCAACAAGAAAAGTACACAACAACCATAAACATACTAAACATATAAGTATTCTTACTTACCTTTACCCTCAAGGTGTAGGGCTTCTCCAAGAACTCTAAAATTCTCTTGTGGCTGCTTGTAAAGTCAAGAAAGAGTTGAGAGAGAACTTGAAAAAACAATCTGATTTTTTTGTTCAAGTTAAATGACTTGAGTGAGATGCTTATAAGCCCCTTTTAAACGTACTTTTCCATTGTAACCCTCATTTTATCAAGTAATTAAAGTACCATTTTTCCCTTTCACTTGGGCCTTAAGGGGATCCAAATTGATGGGCCTTTGCTGCCATTTTTTCCTTTTCTCTTAGTTAGTATGGGCCTAAATTATCAAAGAAATTGTGATATCTTTGGACTCTTTTTATATCCTTCTTGGCTGAAAATATAGTCCATTTATGATGCTAAAACATGAGATAAAGTTATACTCTTAACACGGACTTTATTCATAATTGGATTTGGATAGATTTGGCATCGGGCCTTGTCTCCGTCTAGCTAGCAAATTTAAGCTAAGCAAGTAAGTGATTCACTTGTTAGCTTCTTGAGTCCTACAAGCACCTCAATTCTCTCACTTTGTTTAGGGTCGTGATCTCCTCAATTTGACATAAAATTTATATACACTCGATCCTCTTAAGCGTTAGACGCACCTATCGCCCTCTAATATGAGATTCAAGCACTTTTAAAAATGGATGCTAATTTGACCAAACCATATCATGTTTTGATTGCATAGAACTAGTACATGTAAGATGTGGAGTGTTACAGTCGTGAATTACAAGTGACCTGAATTCTCATGTAACCTGAGATATGTAGGAAACTCGATATTAGGGTCCGACCATAATATTCTAAAGTTCGTACTTCTCTTTCAAAAGGTGAAGGTATGGTCGGTCAAAATTGGATTCGTCAACTTTCTTTGCCTCGAGTCTCTTTCATCAACCCAGGTCAAAGGAGGGGCAGCTGTTGAGACCCAATTTTGATCCTCCACATTAAAAATTAATTATTGAGCTTCTTTAATTTTTAATACTGTGAAATAATTATCTTAAAAAAATATATATATTTTAAAGCTATTTTAGAGTTATATTTATTCAAAAATCATTCTAAGAGAATAAATTTATTTTCTTGTTAATTATCTTGATTTAATTATAAATTATTTTAATATTGATTATTTCACTTTGATATTTCAAGAAACTCATTAATTGATCCAATTTAATTCGTCGTGTATTAAAGTTCAACACCATGTTTTCTCGACCCCATATGTCTTCCCTTTCCCCTACCCTTTTCCTTTTCCACCCCCTTTTCCTTTTACTTTTTCCTTTATTCGTTTCTCTTTCTTTATCCTTTCCACCCACCAACATTTCTCCTTTCTTTTTTCAAACAACAACACACACTTTATGACCCTTTTTTCTTCTTCTTTATTTTGAAATCACCTTCAACAATAATCCCAACATTCAAAAAAATACAACCAAAGCTGCTACACAAAAAAAAAATTCTCCAACGGCTTCAATTCCAGCAGCCATTTTTGAAATGACTCAACGCCTTTCTCTAACGTTCGATTTTTGAAATTTAAATCCCTAATTTCAAGCCATTTTTCTTCTATAAAATCTGCATTTTGCTCACTGTTAAATAGGGTTGTTTAGGATAAAAGAGAAGACATTAAAATTTAGGAGGAGCCGTCCCTCATATCAAAAAAGAATATACATTAAAATTTTCGCTTCCAGTAAGTCAATTTTCAAGAAAAGTTCAGTCACGTTGAAGGCCCCTGAGGCCGAATTTTTTTTTATTTTGAAGTTATGAAACCCATAAGCGAGGTTCCACTTTGGTGTTGAATGCTCCTTCTTTAACTCGTCATCCCAAGTTCGCTGCTCTGCAAAAGGTAAACTCTTTCCCATTCATCATTTGTTTTAGTTATAAATGTTGTTGATTTAACTGTAATCCTATGATTTTGTTTCAATAGCCTATTGTCTTATGTCAGTCGAGCATGGAGTTTATGTGATATTCTTGCTGCTGTTTTTGTTATTTTCGGCATGATTCTTAAATATGTTTTCTTTGTTCTTTTTTCCTTTTACTACTCTTATATCTTCTTTTGGTAAATACTAATCTATAACCTTTTTATTTACATGTACTTCCTCCTTCGAGTCCAATTTGGACTTTGTCTTTGCATATCCTTGAGTTTCTAGTCAATCTCTTCATTTACGAGTTGGGAGAAAGTTGTTACACAGTATGGGAATTACTTGGCAATTTGAAGAAGCCGTATATAGATTTTTGTGGGTCGAATCAAGGCTATATACACTGGAAAATTATATAGGAATAAAAAATGGGGCCAAAGCCCAAGTCTTGACCGTAGTTGAAATTGGGGTTTGGGCTTAAAAAAAAAAACTTAAGCAAGACCCAAAAAACAGAAGCTGCAGGCCTAAGTTCTGGCCCAAGTGTACAACAACCAGACTTGAGCCCCAAACCTTTCTCTTCCTTATTTATTTAATTATTTGTTCTAATTTGCTTTACTTCTAACTCTTAATTGTGGTTTTAACTTAATTAAAATCCCCAAAGACAAACCATTTTATGTCAATCTAATTCTTTATTATTGTTGTTGTTACTATTATTATTATTATTCCATGACATATTTTAAAATAATTAAAATTCTTTTAGTAAGTGAATTTTTATCAAAATTTCTTAAAGTCCTTAAATATCCTTTTGTTTCAAAGTTAGTTAAATAATTTTCAAATCGTCGAATAATCACGTGTTAGCAGGTATTTTAAGTGCTAATACTTTCTAAAAATAGTAATAAGAACCCTTACCCATTTCTCTGAAATTTTAGGACTTTTTCTATTAGGGTCTTAAAATTATTTTAAGTTCTCTTTTAAATTTTTTAAAAAATTAAGTGACGATTGTGTTTTCTTATTTTTTGAAAAATTAGTTTTCTTTTAAATTAATTAAGTTTTAAATCAAATTTTTTTCTTTTCAAAAAGTCATTTTTTCATGATTAACAAGCATTGAAACACACAAGATCTTTGAGGATATCACCTCCTGCTTGGTGACTGCTCCCAACATGTGAGATCTTAGTTGAATCTCCATTAGCCATCTGCAGTTTTCCTGTATTTCCTACTTCAGCACCATCATTCAACATGCGTTTATCACTAACCATGTGATTAGTTGCACCTGAGTCAACTATTCAGTTAAGACTACTATCAGAAAGCATGAAGAGAAGTACCTGCCAAGTTAGCACTAGCCTGGTGATCAGCATCTTTATTCAACATTCCTAGTATTTGTGCATATTGCTCCGCAGTAAACATAGGAGCTGTAAGAGGTGTTGATATAGGTGGTGTAGGTATTAAAGCATGTAAATTTCCATCATCCTAAACTATATTTCCACTAGCAGGGAAATCTTTCCTTTTTGACTTAATGTCATGTGGATAACTTATCAGCTTATAATAATTCTCCTTCAAGTCCTAGTCAGATGACAATGGCTACAATTTATCAGCTTGAAACACAGAGATTTGGTGTGTCCCCTTACGTGACAAAATTCACATTCCACTCCATAATTCTTCTTAAGCTTAGAACCTGTGTTTCGAGCAGTAAACAAAGCAGTTGCAGCCATTCCTCCTCCTCCAGCAACTATCTTTAGACTCTCATCCTGTAAAATCATTGCATATGCTTGATTAACATTATTGGTCTTCATTATAAGCTGACTTCGTGCATGAGCATAACCGTCATTAAGCCCCATAAGGAATTGAAGCAGTCTCTGATATTGCAGATGTACAGCATAATCCTTGGATTTAAAGCAGTCGCAGAAAGGTGGAGGCATTAGTGAATCATATTCATCCCATAGATCCTTTAGTTTAGAGTAATAACTGGATACTGGAAGAGTTCCATGTGTCAATGAAAAAATCGATTTGTGCAAGGAGAATATTCGAGATGTCGTAACCTTATCGAACCTCTCATGCAGATGTTCCCAGATTGCATGTATAGTGGATCGAAGCAGAAAGCCTTAATCAAATCGCAACTCACATATATTGTTCATGATCCACGCCTTCACTATTGCATTACACCGATCCCATAACAGCTCATAATCCTTACCAAAAGTATCACGCTTGATAGATCCATCCACGAAACCTAATTTATTTCCAGTAAGTAACGAAAGTTGTATAGCCTCACGCCAGAGAGTAGTTTTCCATTCCAATCAGAGGTATTCCAATTGACATCGAGCTTGGAGCATCAGACGCATGCAGAAATAGAGGATGATTGTAATCAATTTCAATCATCTTCTTAGAATGAATAGAATCAGAATTAGGAGTACTTAGAATGGAGGTATGTGCTTACTACCTAGGAAAGGAAATTGATTCCCAACTCTAGACAAGGGACCTTGAGGCTAAGGGGGAGATGATGAAGTGGTAGACTGAAGTAGATCTTGATTTTGATAGAGATGGGCTGATGGAGATGAGACATCAGTTCTTGTTATATTGGACGTTCCTTATTCTTCCGTTGAGACGATACTCTCTTCACTTTTGGTATGCGACTGCCACGACTATGGTCTATTCCCATATACCACTTATTGATTGTTACTCGAGTTGTGAGGATGAAAAGCGATGAAGTCATTCATCAATTTTGATCTTACTCCATTGATCTGAGTGCTTCCACTGCTATGTTAAATTAGACGTGAACTGCGTTTTATACTACGTATAGTTTTGCGAACTCAAATTGAGTCTTGATAAATTAGAAAGATTGTAATCTATGAATGTTCTCAAATAAGATTTCTCGATTGAATCATGCTAATGATCTTTCATTCCAGGCTCTTTAAGTAATCCAGCTTTCCAGTCTTGATAGAGATATTGATGATAGTAGAGGAGTTATGGGTGATGGGAGAGAATGAGTACTTTTGAATTATGACAAGGGAGTTGAGTTCCTATCCTTGAGTTGACGTTCCTTTTGAGCCTCTCGTACTTGAGTATGCAAGTCCTTGATAGTGTTCCTGCCTAATAATGATGTTGGAGATAAAGTTGGACCTTAGATATTGCTTTCTAAGTCTACTCTTGAGAATGAGTACTCGAGTGTCTAAGTATTTAAGTTCTTGATTGTATTTATGCTTACCTGGCATGGAGAGGTAGTGATTCGAGGTTTCACCAAAGAGGGAGATGAGGAGTTCCGCCAGGTCTAAATTATGATGATTGATAGTAGTAGACTGAGAGTGGGGATAGCTGAGGAGGAGAATGTAGCATTTTTGTGATATTAGTGTTAAACTTGTATGATGTAGTGATAGAGATAGGGAGAGGGAGAGAGAGATAAGACCCTATGACGTGCAATAGATATTTAAAAGTAGGTGGGTGTGACTTGGAGTGGGAGTTCACTGGATGGTGGAGGTAGAGGTTTTAAGTAGGCTTGAAGATTCTAAGACATAGTTGAAGTAGTTAGAGTGATAAGCTTTAATGTGTGGTTGTTATCATGTACGTATTGATGATAGACTATTGAAGACCTCGTGATGAGGGTTGAAAGTAAGGATAGGGGGTAGTTAAGAGGACTGGTGATCTTTTGATAGAAGCCCCTGTGGAAGTTTAGAGTGGAGTATTGAGGATTAACTTTGTAGGAATATGATCAACTCGTGAATAACACCTTGAGGCTTAGAAGTAGGTTTGAATGGAAGAGGAGGAGGTGGATAGATGAAAATTTGAGTAAGAGTTATAAGCTTAAGTTGATGAGTAGAGTGCCACGAAAAAGAGCACAACTGAGATGAGGTCCTAAGCTTGAGAGTGTACATAGAGTCTTATACATCGATGATTCCATTCTCCATAAGAGTTGATGGTTTCTTTTTTTTTTTTTTAGTTCTAAGGACTGATTGTCAAAATGCTTAAGCGATTCGAATTGATTGAGTTTCGTCGTTCCATCCATGCTTGATGGTGAAAATGTCTAAAGGGGAATCTCTACTCTTGATCTGAATCAATTTGTCTGTTTTAAGTGACTTGTGACTGTCCAAATTGATTGATTGAGTATTGAAAAGAATCTTGACCGATATTAGTGTCTAATGATGAGAATGTTGAAGGAAATTTCCTTACCTTTAACTAAATTGATTGTCTTTTCTTGAGTCAATTATCTACTTTTGAGTTCGAATAGAGTTGATTATTGATTGAGATAGGATCGAAAGATTTGATTGATAGATATGAATGTTAAGATGAATTCTGAGTCTAGTCGTGCCTTGATATCTATCTTTACTCATCATTCAAGAACAAATGATTCCAAGGAGATGATGTAACACCCCGTAAAATCATCAAAATACCCCTATTGCGCATAGTGCGTCTTCCAAAGCTCCGATGAGAAATTCGAGACCGAATTTACGATCAATACAAAAATTGAGTGGAAAAATAGTCTTGACCTAATTTAAGAGCAATTGGGTCAAAAAATAATTTTCCAAATTTTGGCCGAGACAGTGTTGATCCGCGCCTCTGGCGTGAGCGGAGGGGGCGCGAAGTAACACTTAAAGTTTTTTTAAATTTTTGACGAGATTTGAAATTTTACGAAAATTCACAAAATACCCTGATCCACGCCCCTGGCACGTCTCAGACCAGTGTACCGTTTGAATAGTTTTCTCTTTTAAATTTAAGAAGGGTATTTTGGATATTCTCAACCTATTTTAATACCCCAAAATGTATTTCTAAGCCTAAATTCATATGAAAGAGTTTCACAAAACCTATTATTCCTAAGTCTAAATGAGAGAAACTGAGAAGGAGAAAAGAGAAAGAGAAGATTTTCAAAGTCCGGGGCTAAATTCATGAGGAAAGTTGGTAATTCTTCAATCCCAGGTATGTAAGGCTAAACTAAAAGCATGGAATTGTTCTCCCATGTGTCCCATAGATGGTCTTAGATGAGAATTGAAAATTCTTGAGTCTACACACTTGTTTCTTGAGCTATTTTCTTGAATTAATTCTTGAATTAAGTTTTTACAATATTAATGAGTTTCCTGTATATAATTTTCTTGGAGTTGAGTAATTGTTTGAGGTTATGTTCATGTCTTCATTAAGATTAACCCTAATTGAAGACTATGGTTGCTTTTATGCTTTATTCTGAAAAACTGAGATTTGATAGTCATACTGAGCATGCTAATTCCGATAATTTCTTTTAGCATATTTTACTGAATTTTATGAATATAACTTTTGAGCATGTATAATGATTTGAGAGAGAGTTTTGGTGACATATAGAGATTTTTTGAAACACGAGTATTTCTTTTAGAAAATAATTGACATCCTAATGAATTTTGATTGGATTGAGCATTGATTCTAAATAATATTTTGAGTACATATTGGTGACAATGTAAATATACTTTTTCATAATAATTTCATTAATGGATAATGGAGATAGATGATATGAGTCTTAAAGAAGATTGATATTGATAGATAATTGTACATATTTTAGTCTTGGGAGCATTATTGAGCACCGAGGTAGGTGAGGAGTGTCACCCCAGAACTGCGTTTGCCAGCATAGGATAGTCGTGTAACACGTTCTGGCGACTCTTGTCCCAATAGTTGGACAATTCTCATTGGATCCAAGAGAGAGAGAGAAAAATACGTCTTTTACATGGTAAGTTTAGGACAAACGTGATAATGATGTTAATTTGTTGTGCCCCACCTAACTTAAAGGTGGTGCGATAGGATAGATGTCGGTTAAGAAAAACTCCCAAGCAACATTAACGGAGCATGAGATTTCTAACGGAGTTATTTTTTCTTTTCAAATGTATATTCTAAAGAGCATGATTCACTTTAAGCGTGCATGTTTTACTGAGTTGAGATGAGTTGAGCCTTTGATTTGAGTTGATGTTATCCCCCTACTATTCTACCTGTTTTGGTTTGATTCAACTATTTTACATATCAGTATATTCCACGTACTGACGTCTCTCTCTGAGACTGCATCATTTCATGATGTAGATATATGGGATCGAGATTATCAGCAGACACATCGTTAAGGATCATTGGACATTCATCGGATTGGTGAGCCTCCCTTACTTTGGAGGATTCATATGTTATTTTCATCTTTCTTTAGAGTTAGATATTGATTAAATTTTTATTTTGATTGAGGTAGCCATGGGCTGTCATTGACACCACCTAATAGTGATAGAGGCTTCATAGACTAGAGTCGAATTGTTGATTGATAAAATATGAGCTAGTTTCTTTTCTACTAGCCTTTATTATAGTATTATTTTGAGGTTTGAGGAGATGAGCCTATTGTCACACCCCAAGGTCTGTTTAGGGCGGACTGGCACCCGTTGCCGATAAGGCTCAGGAGAACCAATCTATATCTAAGTGTTTTGCATACATATTATAAGTGACATCTAGGTTTGGCATGCTTCTAAGAAGATATATTATTTTTAACAAGTTAAAAAGGAGATGCTTAAAGCTAGGCCGTTGGGGCCACGGTGTCTAAAGTACGAGACATGACCACACATTAGTTTACATAGTCTACAAAAGCCTCTAAGAAGGAAAAGTACTTATATATTTTCGGGACAAGCCCCGTCTGAATTAACTATATAATGCAAACTTA
>JAABOM020058870.1:0-13439 GCA_011800125.2 Solanum clarkiae
AATAATAATAATAATAATAATAATAATAATTTATTAATGAAACTTATATATAGGCGTAAAAAATATTATTTAATAAGGAGCTTATACTTAAACTAAAATACTGATCCCCTTTTAGAAAACATAACAAAGGTTAATGTTACAACCAAGATTTATTTCTAACTAGAGGTGCCCAAACCTAAAAATCTATATTATCGTTAGATATGTGGATAAAAAATGATAACATATTTAAGCAAGTTTATATTGTAAAGAAAAAATAAATAAGCAAACAAATAATGCAAATATGAGTAGCCATGGATGACTCCAAGCAAGGTCCCTGTTTGGTTTGCTATTCGACATAGTCTAAGATGTTGACTCCATGCGCGGGTATGATGCTATCGGGTCATGAGACTCTAATTTTGTGAGAGTCCCAGATTGAGACTCTATTTACCCCCAAGTGTTCATGCAAATAAAGAGAAAAGAATAAGAAATTAGTAAAATAATCTAACCTTAACATATTGAATATATGTTAAATCACTCGGCAAATATGCATATCAAAATGTAAAACATATGAATGCCGCGCGAGAAACATGACATAATTGATGATTTTCAAACTATTCCAAAGTAGGGAATCTAGAATTAGACTTTTAAAATCTTATCACATTAAGCTAAATGGACTACTTGTTAAAGACTTGAATCAAACTCAAGCCATAACTCTTCCAGATTTCATACATACCAATATATAGATAAACTAAAATATGTGTATCTATATATACTAACAGATTATTAAAGAACCTAAACTCATGCTTTGCCTCTGTTAATTAACAGAATAGGAGAACATATAGCTGTAGGTAAAGATGAGATAAAAAAATATGGTGACAATGAACTCATAAGCATGGCTTTATATTTTTATTATGAAAACACATAATCTGCACAACTCCTGTACCTAAGCAAAATAATAGCCATCTTTTCTAAAAGAAAATGCTACTGCCAAAGAAAGAAACTCATAAGATTTCAGATAACATATAAGACTGATTTCATAGTGATAAACTTAACCGGATTGATTCGTTTTCTATCCAAGAAGTAAGAATTAACGTAGAAACAAGACGAGATAAACTGCAGGTTTCCATGAGCTTTAGATAGATAGAAAACAGGACAACCATTATATTTAACATTTCAAAGAGATGAAACCAACAGTAGCTACTTGAGATGGCAAAAGGCTAGTATGTTACTCAACTTTAAGCAATCAAAACCTCATCTCTAGTTAAAACCAATACATGACAACTTGTCGTTCTATGTAATTGCTAACAACTTCCATTTTTTTTAAAAAAAAAAATTGGTTCAGATGTACTGTTGTGGTCGTTCTATCTAATCGTTAGAACTTCTGATTTTTTTTTCAGTTTTTTTTGGTTCAGATGTACTGTTATGGATGGAAAGGAAGCGGCGGATGAACATATAGAATTGGTTCACACAAAAAAGCATGTTGATTTTCTTAGAAATATTAGTTCACAGGATGAGGGTTTCAGAAAAAAGATGGCTAAGAAGTACAATTCCATATATTTCAACGAAGGCTCTTCAGAAGCAACTTATATTTCGGCTGGTTCTGTTATCAAGGTAATTAATCGTGTTTACTACTCCCTCTTACTTGTCCATTTTAACAAATCAATAGAACTTTATTACTAGTACCGATTTTCCATACTACCCTTTAGTATTAAATTGTTTCATATTTAACAAAGACGATACTCCTGAACAATAACAATAGCTCGCAAAGACCCCTTTGTATTAATAAACTGACCCAACTACAACTTCTGGAAAACAATAACACTTGACACTCTTATTGAAGTAATTTGAAATACAAGAAGAAATAGATAGAGATAGATCGTTAAGAGAATAGAGATGAGAGGATATTTTGAAGAAGGAGATGAGAAATTAGAAGAATAGAGGTGCAAAATCAGAAGGATCTGTCATGCTTTTGCAGTTTGCTTGTGCTCATTCTGTCCAGACCATCCCTGTTCATACATCTTGTTGCAACAAACTCTCCCCTTTGTCACGTGCACTCCCACTCTTCCAAACGTAATCACCATATCTTTTAGGAGGAATTAGTCTCCTAGAGCTCCTACGTGGCATATCCATGTGATAATTCTCTATGGCAGCTCCAGTGTCATCCTGGTCAGCAACTTTACTTTTCTTGTCACTACAATACTCCCTTCCTGAAAAACAACCTAGTCCTCAAGGTTGGAATCCGCTTGATACGTTAATGATGTAATGTCCGCGAGTTGCAATGGTGTGACTTGTTGGACTGGTTAGCCAACACATCGTTTCAAGGCAAACACATGTAATACAAAATGGATTTCTGCAGCCTTAGGAAGATCCAGTCTGTAAGCCACAACATTGACATGTCTCGGAATTTTGTAAGTCTACTCTGTGATCGCATTACAAGCACAGAGTAAACTTCTTAAAAGGCTTAAGCTTCACATAAACCCAGTCCCTTACCTCAAATGTAGTCTTAGTGAGAGATCTATCTACAAAGGCTTGATACAATTTTGAGATCTTGCCAAATTATAATTGAGAAGTTGCAACACTTTGTCCCTCTGTAGCACGAAGGACTCTACAGACTCATTAGATGTACTCCCTAATATGTAGCATGTGATGGTGGGAGGCTTGTGCCCATACAAAGCCTAAAAGGTAGTCACTCCAACGAAAGTTTCGTATGGCGTATTGTACCAGAACTTTGCTCAAGGCAACATGGAAACTGAAGTAGCAGGAACATCAGCAACAAAGCATCTTAGGTATTGCTCAACACATTTGTTGAGTGCCTTAGATTGGCCATCAGTTTGAGGATGATAACGCCTATGCATGGCCAATATTTGACCCCTACAAACAATGAATCTCCTGCCAAAGAGAGAAGAAATAAAGGATCTTGATAAGTTACAATGGTCCATGGTTTTCATGTAACTTGATATCCCAAAACCCAAATGCTTCAGCAACCGTATAAGTAGAGAAAGTGGATGGTAAGGATATAAAGTGCCCATTTTCGGTAAGACAATTCGCTGTAATCATGATGGAGGTCTTGCCTTTGGAGCTAGGAAGGCAAGTAATAAGATCCATGGCGATATACTCAGACTTAATCTGGTATTCACAAAGGCTAAAGTAGACCTGCTGGGTAGCTCTTCATGGAGAGAAAATGAAATCTTAATGGAGAGAAAATGAAGAAAATAAAGTGGGTAGCTCACACATGGCTCTTGTTCGTTGTTCTTCTTTGTAGAGAAAATTCCCAACTCATCTTCTCCCTTTTCCTCATTCACTATATGAAAAAAATCGAGTTACTTTAAAGAAATAAGTGAATAATGTGAAAGTAAAAATATTAGGATTTATCTTAAGACATGCGAAATTCGAGAATAAAAACCCCAAAATTTCACAATTAGTGCAAAGAACCTAAGTTACTCGTACTGTTTACTATGGGTGCTGCACCCATCTTGACATGACATAGGTGTGGGATTAATATCGGATATGGTCAAACGATATTGGAAACCTTAATCAGAATCGATAGGAAAATCCTAGACAAATATAATAATTTTTTATTCAAACTTAATAAGAAATAATAAAGAGGCACATCTATACTTAATAATAGTTACACAATCAAGCTTCATGCATTACTTTCCGTCTAAATAATCAACAATAATTTAGACATTTTGTTAAGTATAATTTGTATATTTGAATAATTTTTAGCTAAATCCTCACACACGTATTTGTATCTAGATTTGTACTCTTGAATCATAAAATATAGATCATGAAGGATTTGATATATAGATTTGCACCTTTATCGGACTTCCAAGTGTGAGCAAAAAAGAACCCTAATTGCTCTAGTATTCAAAAATTAAGGAATTAAAGCTAAGTTATTCATAACATAATTAATATGTTTGGTTTTAATTAAAGAAATGAATAGCTTAAATTTAAGTTATTCGTAACAATTCCATATGGATGCACCGTTTGCAAAGCAATGGAGTATAATTATTTTCTACAGAAGAGGTAGTTTATAACAACCTTAAAGAGGAAGGGGATAGGTTGGTGTTGCAGAAGGACAACAACTAAACTCAAACAGATGAAAGAGTGAGGAATCCGAATCAGTATTATATAGTTATATAAGGAACAAAATTCATCAGAGGCACAAAAGGAGGATTGGTCATGGAAGATAATCTAGAAATCAAAGATTTTCTTGCATAAATGTGGACAGTGTGTAAAGAAAGGAAAGGAGATGTTTGAAGATGAGCAGCGCAATGATGGATAGAAGTTCAAGTTGTAAGTTGTAATAATACTTTTGAATGAGACTATATATTTTGATGTAAGCATACCTATGAATATATATATTAACTGTTACCATTCTCAACAACAAAAAAAGAATGTTTCTTCTAAGGTTGCTAGATAAATTTATAATCACCACACACAAATGTGTCAAAGAGAAACCTCTCAAATAATATTAGTAATTATGTTATTCCCACAAATAATTCTGTGTCTGTTTATAGGGAAAAACCATCCTAAATAACATGAGATTCAAATCTTACTTTTATGAAACAATGAATACTTATACCTAATTAGGAAACTTTTAAACTAGGAAATCTTATTAAATTAATTCGAACTTCTTTCCAAATAAAATAAAGTGGTGAATGTAACGTCACTTATGAAAGGAGTGGAAAAATGGATTGATGTGTGAAGGGAGTTTGTAATTTCAAATCTATGAGCATGAAATAGTAGAATGCATGTGTATTTTTGTGGGTGTTATGACATTTCAAAATTTAAGCAGATTTACTGGGTTTGAATTTTATATAGGACTCAAGAAGAGGAATTCTCAGTTGAAAAATGTTGCTGGAAAAGTAGTAGTTACTTGAAATGGTTAAAAATTTATTTTACTGCACAATCTTCATGTTTTTGTCAAGCTGAAGGTGCTACCTATATATTAAGCTAAAAGAAATATGAAACAACATCCTAGTACAATTAGAACAGAATGATGTGAAATTTTTTTTCACCAGATAATAGTGTAGAATATTTGCCATGTCTATTACTGCCTTGATATAGTTTTTACGTATTAGGTCATAATGCATTCATAAAAAACAGTCAGTTAACCAGGCATCATATAATAAAAAAACTAATCTGATGATATGATGACATTGATTCTGGTGAAAGGATAAAGAGTTATTGGTTTGTTGGATAAAGCAAGACAAAAGAAGATCAAATGGGTAACTTTTCCCATCGCCTATTCTTTTCTCGTGAGCATATGACTACATGGGGTCCGGGTGGCATTGCTTTTCTTCACCCTGAAAAACAACAGTGACAGAAAAAGCTTACTTGTGCCTACATAGGATAACATATGTCATTCTTTCCTTTATCTGAAATGTTTCTCCTTTCATGATACTTAGGAGTTTGCCATTTTTTGTCGGCATGTTTTAATATGGACCTTCACCTCTTGCTGGTTTAGATTAAAACTTAGTATTCTTTTTTCATCTTATAGGCTTGAGCAATTTAATGATATTTTACTTCAAGAGAATGGTTCGAGCATTGACATGAATTACCCGTTGTTTCACATGAATGACTTATGATTTATTGAAGAAAGAAAATGTGTTCCAGGGAGGCTGTCAAGGTATGATTTGAAGCTTTTGTATTATCCTTATGAGTATGGAGGCTGTCAAGGTATGATTTGAAGCTTCTGTATTATTCTCATGAGTACGATTCTCTATACTCCCATATTAATGGCTCAAGTAGTAAGCATATAATGGTTCAAAAGCTATAAGATTCAAATGGACATAAAAGAATGGTACCATAATATATAACCATATAATTTCTGCTAACTAATTTGCTATTAAACATTCTAGGTTGTGATGGATGGAAAATTTTATATTGACAGTGAAGGATAAGCATAGAGGAAGAAGATTGTGGCTGGTGGACAGCTAGGCACTAGCTAAATATACTTGAAGTATTGATGAATCCTCTTAGCATTTAATTCATGAGGATGATCTTTCCCAGGCATGTGCTCCACCTGTATTAATGAGTTAACCATTTGGAAATAACGACAAGATTTAGTATAATAACAACAACATATCCAATTTGATCCCACAAACGGAGTTCAGAGAGGACAATGTCATGCCTCGAGTCTATACTCTAGACGTGACTGACACTTGAAACCATTTTTGGCCCCAAGAAAACTATTTGGCCGGACTTACTCAGTGAAAGACTTAAGAACCATAAAATGAACTAGAATAGGCACAATGAAACATGCATGTCAAGTCTTATAGCATAATCATGAAAACTCAAAGTGCTAAGATATGCGAAACTGAAATCAATAGTTTTAAAATAAGTCAAGGAAATAACTAAACACTATCTAATAGGTCTATGAAGCCTTAAGAAAGAAATAAGATTCCCTTGGAACTGCAATATGGTTATTCCTTTATGCTTCAAACCTGTGAAAGCTTGATACACTTCTATGTAAAACTGGCTGAAGGGATATTCCAAGTCAACAATTGCCAAAATAATATGAAATTGAGTGAGTACTCAATTTCCCCCCTTAATCTATAAAATATGGTTGGATTGAAGAGTATAACTCTGTAAATTGCACTATGTAGTGAGTACCAACCTGTAATTACACTATGTAATTACTAGCAATTCACACCTTCTCGGTGAATTGAATAGTGTAACACTGTCAATTACACTAAATTACCTGCTACTAAGTAATTACATGTTCAACCAAATAGGTCAGACAATGTAATTACACTCTATTGCACCAAATTCAATTATCAGGGTGTCCTTCAAAACAGACTCTATCATCATTAATAAGCTTAGTTTAGTAAAATACACTTCTAAGAAAAACCGGCTGAAGGGATATGTCAAGTCAACAATGGCCAAAATAATATGAAACTGAGTGAGTACTCAATCCCTCCCTAATCTTTCAAAAATGGTTGGATTTTGTTTCAGATATACATGCTATCTTTCTGGTTGGTCACCATGTAAACTTTGTGCAATTAAAAGGGTGTTCATAATCTGCTTCTTGGAAATTGTATTGTGGATCTTTTTTTTTTGGATGATTCTTTTACTTGTGATTTACTGCATATTATGATGGTTAATTTTTAGTGTTCTCACTATTGTTGTATCCTTGGTATTGATCTTGAGTGTTCCACAAAGGTTGTTGAGAAAGTGGCAGATGGAGAACTAGACTCTACATTTGTCCTCGTTGGGCCTCTTAACATCATGTAGAAGCAAATAAATCAATGAGATTTTGTCTGTATAACAAAGTTGCTATAGCTACACAATATCTCTTGGATGAATGCATAAAAGTTAAATTAATTAGTAAAACATTAGATGGATTGAAATCTTTGATCAATTTTGTAAATTAAATCAAAGGTTCTATATATTATTCGGTTTTCTTTGCAACCTGATTTAGGATTGAAAAAACTACAGTTGTTGATTGGGATTCTATCATGAAAATGAAACTCAAAAGATGTTTTCGAAGGACCCTAAAGTACTCTTCTTTTCGGTGCATAGGAACACATGAAAGTGCTATTAGTTTTCATAATCAACTTAGATTCTGAAGTCCTGAAGCAATAGAGAATTACCATAACGTCTATACAAGTAGTGCAGAAAGAAGTGAACAGAGATGGGCAAAGTTTGAGCCAAATTCCTTTCTCAAAGCTCAACATTATTTTTATTTAAAGTGCCAGATTTGATGGATAAAAATGAATAGCTCTTACATACCTATGCACAGAAAAAAAGAGTACTCGAGGGTCCTTCCAAAAAATCTTTTGGGTGCCATTTCCATGATGGACATCCCAATCACCAATTAAAAAAATTTTCAATCCCTAAATCAAGTTACATGGAAATTAACTAGATAATTTTTAAAACCTTTGATTTAATGCACAATATTGTTCAAAGATTTAAATCTACCTAACTTTTCAATAATTAAACTAACTCTTACTCTTTTATCAAAGAGATACTGTGTAGCTGTAGCAATATTGTTGAACAGAGACAATCCCAATGGTTTAATTTTTTCTGCATGATGTCCAGGAGGCCTGATAATGACAAATATTGAGTCAAGTTCTCCTTCGGCAACTTTCTCAACAATCTATATAGTATACTCAAGATCAAAGCTTTAAGAAATATCATGGATGTAGCAATAGTGGGAGAATACTAACAACTGATCATCACAATGCTTAGTAAAACAAAAATAAAAGAATTATCCAAGAAACAAGATCCAGAGGCATAGCCTGGACAATGCCAAGAAATGTTGCTTACACTCTTTTTAGCTAGGAAAAAGTAGGAAATGGCGATAGATGGAGGATCATCTCATCATGTATTTGGAAGGAAAGAAATGATAGATATTTTGAGAACTGGAGGAGTTTAGTACAGGATATTAAGCTAAATTGCATTTTGCTTTTCTAATTTTTGTGGACTATACTATATTTAAGTGAAACTGTAACAATCCCAGGCATTATTTAGGATTGGTTTCATATCTGGTATATTTTGTATCTATTCCATTCGTAAATTAATTTTTCATACTACTGCCTAAGTACTGGTTTTAATACAAAGTTACCTTAAAATAACAATTGCTCTTACTCTTTCATCCAAGAGATTTGTGTTGCCATAGAAATAAGCAGATTGTTAAAAAAAAAATAAAGGAGTGTTCAACACTTAAAATGAAGGATAATATGGAACATCATAATAGTAGTGAATATCTACAAGGATAGAAAGTTGCACTGACATTTATTAGTAGTTGAGATGATAAATTCTCCCAATTGTTAACTTGAATATGCATTACCTTCTCTAACCTCCATATCTATTGCCTTTTGCTTTCTTAATATGTATTCTTTGTTACCAATAGAAGATACTAACATGATTACAATACAATGAAGTTCTATTGTAAAGGAAAAATAATACTCCCTCTGCTCATTTTATGCGACACCATTTCCTTTTTAGTTCGTCCCAAAAAGAATGTCACTTTACTACATTTAGAAATGATTTAACTTTAAAATTCATCTTTTACCCTTAACGAAATCAATCTTAGCCACAAAAATATTTAAGAGTTCTTAAATCGCAAGCTTCAAAATTTTCCCTTGTTTTTTTAAACATCGTGTCAAGTTAGAGGGTGCCACACAAAATGGATGAAGGGCTAGCCCGGTGCACTAAAAGCGCCTTCCGCAATGCACAGGGTCTGGGTAAGGGCCCAACTACAAGAGTCTATTGTACGCGGTCTTACCTTATATTTCATTTAGAGGCTATTTCCAAGGCTTGAACCCGTGACCTCCTAGTCATATCTCAATAACGAAAGCCTATACATAATTAGCAAAATTTTTGCCACCTGACGAGGAGGTCAGAGGTTTAAGTGGTAGAAACAACCTCGTATAGAAATATATGGTAAGACTGCATAATACATTTCGTATGTCTTTCGACAAACCACTCTAGAACTGCCTCCTTTGACAACATACCCCTCAATACACTCCAAATTTCATCCTTGAGTCGCATTCGTCACTAACAAACACTTCATAATTTTAACTAATAGGCAGCGTCATAGTGATATCAATGATGATGTCACGCACCGTATTGGAGTAGCATGGATGAAATAGAAGCTTTTCTTTGAAGTATTGTGTGATAAGAAGATATCACCTAAATTTAATGGTAAGTTTTACAGAATGATGGTTAGACAGTCTTTGCTATAAAAAGTGGAGCTAGTAAAAAACTTGCAATGTTTAGAAGATGAAGGTTATGGAGATAAGGATGTTGAGATGGATGCGTGGACATACTAAGTGTGATCAGATTAGGAATGAGGTTATCCGGGAGAAGGTACGAGTGACTTCTGTGGAAAACAAGATAAGAGAAGCGAGAGTACGATGGTTTAGGCATGTGGAAAGGAGAAGTGTCAATGCTCCTATTAGGAGATAAGAGAGATTGGAGTTAGGGGTTACATAGAGGAGTAGAGGAACATTGGAAAAGTATTTGGGGGAGGTGATTAGACAAGATATGTGCAATTTCTTATTACCAAGGACATGACCTTAGATAGAAAGGAATGAAGGCTGCTTATTAGTGTAGAAGGTTAATTGGTTAGTAAAGATAGGATCTTATCTTGCCTTGAGATGTAGTAGGTTAGTAAGATTATTTTCATCTTTATCCACTGTTTATTTTGAAATTTTATTTTATTTATAAAACTGTCATTATTTTTCATTTTAGTTGTTATTCTATATCTAGTATTTTTCTTCTTTTAGGGTTGATATATTTAAGCCAAGACTTTTCTGTAAATAGTCTCTCTATCTCTATGAGGTAGTGGTGAGGTCGTCATACACTCTCCCCTCCCCAGACCCCACATATGGGATTTTACTGAGTATGTTTTTGTTGTTGTCTGTGTAACTGATGACACTTTGTTTACTCATTATTTATTCTGTTCATATGGTAATCTTGATTCCATGTGACAAAGGAAGCTGAATGGAGCACTTTGATGGCATCTATATCCTTGTTCATTGCCAAAACCAATTCACTTAAGTTGGATCAAGAGTTGGTAAGCTTATGAATTTCTTGTCTTTTCCTATGGACTTGCAGAAAAATATTTGTGAAATTTATGGTGATATAGGTTTTCAAGAAATAATTTACCTACTATCAAGTGAAAATATTTGTATGCACTAGTAAGATCTCTCTTTCTCTCTCTATCTCTTGATTTTAAGCATGAAAGGGAAGTCAGCCAAGATCAAAGTCATGATTCTTCGATTCATACTTGCTTCATCAGCTAGTGCCATATCTATATGTTCTTTGTAAAATTCAAACATTGTCCCAATCCCAAACCCCTTCTTTTTTGGTAGGCTTGCCATCTTTAAGGGAGAAGAGGCAGCTCCTCTTGAAGGAGATTGCTAGTGAGATTATCAGCTTTGCTTCCCTTTTTTTGAATATCTTAAATAGGGGTGAAAAGTCGAATAGAACTGAAAACATAAATGGAAGTGATATTAACTCTTAGGGGAGAATGTGGACCTCTTTGAGTCATCTGATCTTTCTGGCATTCTTCATAGCTGGATCCTAATGGTATTGCATATTGGTTTCCACCTAAAGTATATATGAATTCTTTCATTAGCATGTTGTGGGATTTAATTATATTCTTGTAACTACTGCCTATATCTTTTATGCATACATAGTCCTCCTCCTGTTTAAAAAAATCATCTTTTCTCTTCCTTTAAGATGTTGTATGGTGGGTTATCGTGAAGATACACTAGTGGATTGGTCTTGGGGTTAGTGTCTTCATCGACCAGAAAATGAACATTCTAAGGGATTCAAGTTACATGCCTTTGCAAAGATTTGTCAAAGTACTGTGCAACCAAAGAAACATAGTAAATTTCCTAGTAGGCATTGTATTAACCGGGAAAAGGATGTACGTACCGGGAAAACAAGATATCTACCTATTGAAGAAGCACTTTGTTGTCATCAGGAATTAAGAAATATGATCTCCACTGATAAATATGTCTCCTCATGAGTTGAGTCAACCAAATCTATGGCAACAATGACTCAATGGAATTTTAGCACGCCAAGGGCCTCAAATTTCAAATTCTTTTCTTGAGAAAAGCACATCACAACATGATATACGAAGCTTAAGAATCTTCAAAATGCCAAAATCACTTAACAAAGCAAACCACAAGTGCAATTATCTAAACGTTAAGTGTTCACCAACATCTCTTGTATTCATTAATTGGTTTGGTTTTTCCTTTTCTTATACCTTTATTCTTCAGAAATTTCATTTTCTATCATATACTCCAATTAATTTATTTTTTAAATGATGTTGATATTACCTTTTAAATTGATTTTTGTTACACCATCGATATCTGTAAAGCTTTCATAGAAAATTTTATTTACTTCTACACTTCCATCAAATTGTATTAGACTATTTTTTTTCTGAGTGGTTCTGCCATTCTGGAGCGTTAGAGTCTCGATGCTATAATTGAGAGTTGAGTGGTGAATCCATCTATGGCACACCGTCATGATCTTGCTCTAGTTCCTTCCTGGAAGTAAGTATCCTTCATCATACACATTACTAACGTAGATTAGCAGGCTAAATTGAGCTCTAAAAAGAAATTCAAATGCAGCTCATCTCTGTTTCTGCATGTTAGCTTTTTGGATGACCCATCCTTTCTATTAGTCTGCTGACTTATTAATCTTTTTCTTTGTACTTTTCCAATTGATTAGTAAAGAAACATACATAATATTTTTCAGTTAATAACATAATGTTAACTCCATGGAGGATGGCCTAGTCACTACGACATTCCAGCCTAACAACTTGGAGATTTCAGGTTTGAATCCCAGCTGCAACACCTGGTGTGCGCATTTGGTTTAGCCTTGGTGGGCATCATTACCTTATGAATATGTGCTATGGCCTCCAATTCTTGCTCTGTTTCCACTTTCCATGCTTGTGGCGTGGTGTTAAATATTGCACCACTCAATAGGAATGCAAGATCCCTTCCCTATAATATAGTATTTCTCTTCTTCTTAGCATCTTAGGTGAAAGTTTGACATCTTAGGTGCTCTGGAACTTGCACTTGGGATATTAAATAATTGCATCTACGCTCATTCTCCTTCCAAAGTTAGTCGTAATGTGCATGCGTTCTCAGGGCTATTGCCTAATACTCTTAAATTTGAGCTTGTTCTGCGTGGGGATATATGGACAAGTCTCTTCAACAAACACTATTAGGCTAGAGAAAATATAGGTCTATATTTCTTTGCAAGTAAGGGAGAAAGGTTAGGATCTGTCTTATATATCTATCTGAGAAGGGGTGAGGGTTGCAAAGTAGAAGTGCGCTCTTTCTCAGAAATCTTTTTACTAGAAATAGATTTGTATTTCCCATTATATGTAGGTTTGATGTATATATATTGCTCTGGTAGAGTTCATATATATCAAGGATTTTCTGATAAGAATGTTTAGAAATGATGTTGAGCTGCTTATACTTCCATCCATAGTCGTGTGTAGTGATTTTCAAAGTACATTTATGTTTTTCTCACTTTCGTATTCTCTTTTAATGAAGTTTTTAGGTAATATGCATATTCAATTTCTCTCTATAGAAGATCAATTTTCCTGTCTATCTAGAAGATTTTACCTTTTTAAGTTGGCAATACTTGTTTTGTTTCATTTGAGTATAAAGGCTTTATTGTGTTAGGTCATCAGGCCACGCTGTAGAAGTACTGATTGTACATTATCTTATCCTTATGAGGAAATCTAAATCAATTATCTGATCCTTTTGCGCAATCGGGATATGAAAAATATGCAACTTGTATTTTTTTATCTATGGTTTGTGTTCCCTTAATGTAAGTTTAAATTGTGTCATGTAGGCATCTGGAAAGTAAAAAACATTGTTTCATTCGCATAAACCTACAAGAGACATATAGTCCAGCAACAATACACAAGATGTGATCACTATTTCCTCTGTCTTCCTCTAACTATTACACCCCCCCTCCCC
>JAABOM020058871.1:0-13438 GCA_011800125.2 Solanum clarkiae
CCTTGGCTCAGCCAGGCGAATCCCACATCGGCTGTAGAGAGGGAGTTACTGGGCTATTTGAAGGGGCTTGGAACTTATATGTGCATAGGCCTTTTTCCTGGGGAAACCTGGGAGAAACAAAACCGTGCGCTGGTGCATGGGCGACCCATGGCTGCCAAAGCGGACAATTCCTCGCAGTTGGTTGGGCCCACACTCTTCCTCTGGAGGCACCTTGGCGCATGGCACCGTCGCCATGGTCAGGGAAAAACCGTGAGGGTCGCTTGGCACCGTTGCCTTGGACCCAAAGCGGACAATATATGCACGTGTGGGGCCGGGCTGTTACAAAAATATTCCTTAGGATGCTAAAACATATATGGGGAAATGACCTAAAATCCCCAAACTTAAAACAAAAAAGGATGTCTAGATGGAACCTTCCAAGAAGGCCATCCACGACCCATTAACAACACAAATGGTCGTAGTGTTTGGTTGTATGTGCAGGCAGCCCGACAGTGCTTCACTAAAATAGAAATAATCTTTTGGTCTAAACATTGAAGGAGGTGAAATAAGTTCCATTAGAAAGATAATTCAAAGAGCTTTTATTTGGTAGGTTGTCCAGCATCTAATTCGTTGTGTGCTAAAACATATGACCATTTAAATTATACATAGATATGAACTCGTGCTAGAACTTAGGCAATTAGAATAGTTTGCACTTGGCTTGATCGGAATGGGGCTTGGAATTTCATGAAGGGTTATGGAGGGGATAGCTAAGGCTCTTAAGGGCTTAAGGGGATAGAAAAGGTCAAAAATACTATTCATAAAAATTGGGTGAATCAATCCACAAAGGTCCAATTATGGGCCATAAATAAATGCACAATCTGTACTGCATATCGTAAATCAAGATCCAAAAATAATACCACCAGGCTTCAAAACAATGAACCCTTCTATGATCCATCAAGTTTACCACAGGTCGTAAAGCCCTTCATAGATCCCTTCTGTACTTAACCAAAATTTCTAGTTTCCAGTACTCCATCTATGACCCATTATTACGACCCGTAGACTCTTCTCATACTTTACTTCCAGAATTTGAATTTTTTCCCAAAGCAAAACTCCTAATCCACGAGGCCTTTGTACGGTCCGTGAACTGAACCACAACCTATATTTAGGTCTTGTGCTTTCATTCCAGTGACCAAATTTTCAACTTTTGCCTTAGCCTCAACCTCAAATACAATACGCAAGCCAGATATCATTTTCACGTAAAAATTTAAATTATTAACATTAACATTAGTCTAAATACACACATAACATACTTTCATGATTTCACATAAGTATCTAATCAAAACCAACTTCATGAACATGCATGTACAATGAACAATAACTCGAGACTTAAATAAATGATGCATGAGGATGAATATTATGACTATCATTTTACGAAAACCTCTATACCTCCACTTGCACCCAAAAATCAAATATACCACCACCATTATCATTTTCAAAGAAACATATACATATTGGGTAAGGCATTTCAAGATCTTTCTCTTCCCTTCCTTGTGGCTACCAGGCAATCCCTTCTCTTGTGTCCTAGCTCACCATACTAAAAGCAACCTTCATGTCCCATTAAGAACTCCCCTAAATGCATTATACCACTTTTCACAAGTAGGATAGGGGTTTCAGTCCCTCTTGCTCTTAGACTCCCAAATCCTAGTAGATCGTGATCCACCCTCATCAAAACGTGCCCTCATTGACTCTCTTACACCCCTTCTCATCTTTTCATCCTTAATTTGTTCTATATAAGTCATAAGTCTCAAATTATCTATTTCCTTTACTAGCATAGCGGTCCGTCACTCTTAGATAAGCAAGTCAAATAACCTCAACATGAATTTGCTCATTCTAGCATGAGGGTCGGCAACCAATGATGAGGCATATTTGGAGAGTTGAGTGAACATGAGGGAATACTCCCTCACACTCATATTCCCTTACTTGAGGTTGATAAATTCTTATATCTTAGCATCCCTCAACTCCAAGGGAAAGAAGAAACCTAAGAATGCATCCTTGAACTCTCCCCAAGAAATAGGACCCCAAACTTTATTTCTCTCCCTTTTCCATTGAGTGTGCCATATATGAGCCACCTCTTTAAGTTGGAAGGCTGCCAACTTCGCCTTTTCCTCCGAAGTCTCTCCCATAAATGGCCAAGACTTTGTGTACTTCATCCACAAACTCTTGAGAATCTTCCTCAACCTTTGTTCAATGGAACTTAGGAGGGTTTATCCCGGCAAAGTCCCTCATTATAAAGGCTGGAGTGGGAGCAATCTGGACATTAGCAACTTGGTTAGCTTGATTGGTCACCACTTGTACCAATATAGTCATAGCGGTCCTAAACTCCACATCAGTCACTCCCTCTTCTTAAGGGTTATGAGGCATTCTTCATAGAGGCATTATCTAGAAAAGCACAAAGAATGATCCATTAGATAAGGGAACCTTACAACAACTCTAACGCACGACATAGATCATGAAAGAAGTGAGACAATTCCTAAATGCCTTATAGCCTCCTACTCATAGATGTGGTGTGCTTCACACCCATGAAAGGACTCTATTCAATGTGATATGTTGGACTCCGAGGACCATTTCAAAACCTTGTGCTCTGAAACTAAGTTTGTAAAAACCCAACCTAGGGGTCTAATCGTCACATGGTGAATGAGATACCTGAAGGCACCTCACCTAAGCCATCTTAATTATCTTAAGCATTCATAGGCAATGACATAAAGATAAGACAGAAAACTAAGGGAAAATGGGGATAAGGTCCACAAGTTCAAACCATAATGAATTAAAGAACTAGATACAATCATAGCATATGTTTCCAACAATACCTCTAACATAAATTGGTGGGGGCTAAGACATGTTCAAGCTCACCCTTAAATATAGTCCTCTAACATAAACTTGGTGGGGGATAAGACATGTTCAAGATCACCCTCAAATATAATCTTAACAAAAGAAATTATACAAATGAAAAGTAAATTATCTTAATACATCAAACTAGAAATAACATAATGATGTTATCCCTAAACTATAGGACTCACCAACTTCAGCTGCGACACTCTGATACTAGCCATATGGAGGATATCAAGGAGCGTCAATCCCTATATGGTTAAATTATGTAGGCATAGAACTATGTGTCAGTACTTTGAACGTACTGGTATGTAGGTATACAATGCATGACATGGAAATAATGATAGGATGGTTCATACTAAACAAGGGCATTTGTAAGTCGTAATCGAGTCAATATCATATAAATATACGAAGGCAACTTTAGAAAGAACTTAGTAAGATGCATGGATGAATATAGTCGTGAATAAAGAAATCATATAAACTTGAAACATGCATATAGGAGATCCTTTAAACATTTAACTTTATCCATACAACATAAGATAATGCATTTGATAAATAAAGAACTTATCCTTATTTGAATGCATGATAAGGCACATAAAATTAGTTTAGTAAAAAAACACATGTTGTTATGAATAATTAAAATATTAATATCCTTGGGTGAACGATACATCAGTTTACATAAAAGACTATTTTATTATGAAAGAAACATTAGTAATCATAATGGGGACCGCCTTACATAATTGAAGACATAGCCATCTATCATTTGGAGAAAATACCATTTGAACTTGTGAAACAATGAATCATAGAAACTTTAAAACACCAATGGACATAATACGAAGGATTTATCATAAATAATCATAGAAGGACACTATGGGAACATGAGGAGAACATGAATATATGTGAGAACAACCTTCAACTGCATAAACCATGTGAGCTAAATCATAGAGTCACAATATTTCCCCTAAACCTGCATAAAGGGGGAGATCAATTGTCAAGGTGACCTTCTAAGATGTCTAAGTTGATCCACTAATATTAACTATTTGAAATGCCCCAAAAATGTGCCTTGAAAATACGCATTGTTGTAATTTCCATATATCTCAAAATTTGTACGTGATATCAAAAATTCAACTTCATATTCGTGATTAGGAGGCAAAATTGAGTGGAAAAGAGGTATAACTTTGATTTTAGAGTAATCGTAGTGAAAAAATATTTTTCAAAAATTTTCTTATCCAGTGGCGATCCGCGACCAGACTGCGATGTGGACTGGGTGCGGATCAGTATATTTTATCCTGTGCGATGGCTCCGCGAGGTGGACCTGTCGCGGAGCAGTGTTAGTTTTTCCTCAATTTTTCATCTCGGCCTAAGGCAGTGGGTCTTGTCCCAATGCTACCCCATGCGTAAAAACATCTATATTTAGTCATTTTTCAATTCTATATCATTCAAGACACTCTCAAAATCCTCTCCAATACTGAGCCAAATATTTCATCCAAATTCAAATGTCCCAAGCTTAATTCTGGATCTCAAGAACTCTACTCAAGCTTCAAGTTCTCTTCAAGTCTACATCAAGAAAATCCCCAAATTTAGGGTATGTGGGTTTCAACCATTGTATACTTTCACCCATGGTACCCAACCTTCATTTTTATGAAAATTGCATGCTTCCAAGTTGTGCTGCTTATAGGTATTATTTATTATGAATTGTGATCACAAATTATATTAGGGTTTTATGAAATGTTGATTTGAAACACATGACTACCTATTCCAAGCTTATGCTATGAGATGGTTTGTCTATTGTGACTATGGACGTTTTGAGCTATAGAATTATGATCTATTATGAGATTTGATGATGGATTTCAAGGTATCTTACATGAGGGTTTTATTATGTGTTGGTGGGTCAATTTACATTAAGTTTTCTCACATTATTTCAGTCTTGAATTGCTTGATTTTGAACTAGCATGCCTACTAGCCAAGTGTTTGAGAAAATGTTTTAATAAGGATTCTTGAGCTATTGATGATCTATTGCATGGATTATGAATCTATGACTATATGATGACTAAGGGATTGTATGTATATATTGAATTCATGAAAGTATTTATAGTATAGCAAGTTGACCATATCTTGTTGGGGGGTGGCACGCCCAACCACCTTGTTGAGAACGTGTCAAGCCTCAATTACCTTGTCGGGTGGTGGCATGCCCATACTTCCACATTTAGGGATATATACCTCAATCACCTTTTCGGGGGTTGGTATGCCTGTACTACTACATTAAAGGGTATGTACATCAATCACCTTCTAAGGGGGTGGCATGCCTTGGAGTTCAGGTGATAGTTTGCTTGGGCTATGCTGATATGGTCACTTCCTACATATGTAATCTATATTTGCAAGTTATATGATTTACAAGCAAGTTTTGCTTCAAGCATTGATCATGCATGCCATATTGATATTATACTTATCTATTACCTATTACTATGCATTTTAACTATACTAGCTTATGTCTTGTTGTATTGCATCCTACAACTTAGTACATTCAAATGTACTAATGCATACTTTTGATTATATGATATCACCATATAGGAATAAGAACTCTTTAAGATTATCCTCTATGTGTCTAGATTTGGTATCTTGAAGATAAGCTTTTGGTGAGTTTTTAAGTTTGGGACACTAGCTATGCTACTCTTTCTTATGTTATTTCTATATGTTGATCTTTGACACTACAAGGTGAGCCCAGAAAGTGTCTTAGCCCCCCGCTCAATCTATGTTCAGAGATGTTGTTGGAACAATTGATGTATCTATATTTTTAGCTTTGACTCTTTATGCTTTATAAATGTCAAGACCTCTTTTAGACCCTTTATCCCTTGTTTATATTCTTATTGTTGTTTACTTTGCTTACGCGACCAAGGATGTGTAATTTATATGCTAAGAGGCTTGTTTAGGTCCCTTTGGGTTCCCATTCACCGTGCCACGTTTAGGCCCTATGCTTGGATCATGACAAACTTGGTATCACAACACTAGGTTGTTAATGGTCCACGGAATCAAACACACCACATCGATTAGAGTCTTGTTCATGGCTGTGAAGTACACCATAACTATGATGATTTATGTCGTTCTTTGGGAATAAGGTAAGGCTTTTCCTCTAATGAATGTTCTTTACTATTTTAGATCATGCCTATTCTAAGAGGAAGAAGAGCCTGTACTCCTAAGGAGCGACCGACCCCTCTCGCTCCTCAAGCTCCTCATGATGGGGGAGTGGCCCATGAAGAGTTTTGGGATGCTATTACCATGTTGGCCCATGCCATGACTAATCAAATTAACCAAGGGACCCAAGTCCCTCATCCTCCTACTCTATGATGCCCAAGCTTCCTTTTCCTCAAACTTGCATGATATAAAGTTATTTTACAAATGAGTCTTACTTATTATGAATTTCGCCGCACTCTGTGTTAGGCTTTATGAAATTGTGGCTGTTTTACCATGTTTTGAGCTATGAATCTGAGATCTATTGTAAAATTTGATGAAGGCTTTTGATGTATATTACTTGAGGGTATTACCAAGGTAGAGAATTCGTTGATGAAGTGTATAAGTGTTGTCCATTATAGGGGTTAACACTGAGGAGAAAGCAGAGTTGGCAGCCTTCCAACTCAAGGGTGTGGACCAAATATGGTTCACTCAATGGAAGATGGAGAAGGAGAATGGTGATGTTATCCCTTGGGAAGAATTCAAAGCGGCATTTCTCAACTGATTCATCCTTATTGAGATTAGGGAAGGCAAAAATGATGGAATTTATGATTCTAAAGCAAGGGTCTATGAGTGTGAGGGAATATGTCCTCAAGTTCAACCAACTCTCCAAGTATGTCCCACACTTAGTTGGTGAGTTGAGGTCTAGTATGAACAAATTTGTGTTGGGTGTGTCCGCCATAGTGAATGAGGAGCGTCGTACCACCATGTTGATAAATGATATGAATTTGTCCTACCTCATGACATATGTTGAACAACTAGAGGGGGAAAAGTTGAGAAAGAGAAGAAGTGGTGAGGCCAAGAGGGCTCGTCTTGAAGGTGGATTCCAAAATTCCAAGGTTGGTCAATTTCCTCAAGGCCCCAAGTTCCAAGGCCAAGGGTCTTCCAATGCTCCTAATAGGAGGTTAGCTAATAGCAACCCTATGTGCCAAAGGTGTGGTAGGAGTCACAATGGCCCATGTATGAGAAACTCTAATGCTTGCTATGGTTGTTGTGAGGTGGTTCATAAGTTGATTGATTGTCTACGTGCATAAAACAAAGGTAGAGATGGTCGTCCACAAGACAAAGGTGCAAATACGGGTCCAAAGGGAAAAGGAGGCCAATAAGGGGGGTGCCCAAAGGAAAAATAGGTTCTATGATCTTCAAGGGAGACAAGGGGTGAACGAGGTGCTCGATGTTGTCACCGGTATGTTAGAGGTTTTTGATTTTGATGTGTATATGATTGACCCAGGTGCCACTCTTTCTTTTATTACTCCTTCTGTTGCCAAAAAGCTTCATGTTAGCCCCAAATTATTATGTGAAACCTATTAAGTGTCTACCCCCATTGGTAAGTCTATTGTTGCTAAGAGAGTCGATAGAAATTGCCACGTATTTATATTGCATAAAATCTTGCCTTGTGATTTTGTTGAGTTAGATATGGTGGATTTTGATGTTATTCTTGAGATGGATTGGTTGCATGCATATTATGTTTCTATTGATTCTAGAACCTGTAGGGTCAAATTCTAATTCCCAAATGAACCAGTCCTTGAGTGAGAAAGTTGTGATGTGGTGGTCAAGGGTAGATTCATTTCTTGCATTAAATCCCAAAAGTTGATTTCTAAGGGGCACCTCTATCATCTTGTGAGGGTTAGGCATGTTGAGCCCAAAGTCATTCCTATAGAGTCGGTTCTGGTGGTTAATGAGCTTCTTGATGTCTTTCTCGATGAGCTTCCCGGTGTTCCTCCAGAAAGAAAAATAGATTTTGTTATAGACCTCCTTCCTGATACTCAATCCATTTCTATTCCCTCTTACTGTATGGCCTTGGTGGAGTTGAAGAAGTTGAAGAGCAATTGAGGGATTCGTTGGAGAAGGGTTTTATAAGGCCTAGTAAGTCACCTTGGGATGTATCGGTGTTATTTGTGAAGAAGAAGGATGGTTCTCTTAGAATATTCATTGATTACCGGCAATTTAATAGAGTCACCATCCAGAATAAGTACCCTCTACCAAGGATTAATGACCTTTTTAATCAATTTCAAGGGGCTAGTCACTTCTCTAAGATTGATCTTCGGTCCAGGTATCACGAAGTGAAAGTGAGGGAGTGTGACATTCCCAAGACGGCCTTTCGGACTAGGTATGGGCACTTTGAGTTTGTGGTTATGTCCTTTAGGTTGACTAATGCACCGTACATATTCATGGATCTTATGAATGGGGTGTTTAAACCCTACCTTGACTTGTTTGTGGTAGTTTTTATTGATGATATCTTGATCTATTCCCATAGTGAGGAGGAGCATGTGGATCACTTGAGGGTGGTATTGCAAATCTTGAGGGAGGAGAAGTTGTATGCTAAACATGAAAAATGTGAGTTTTGGTTAAAAAGTGATTGCTTTTCTAGGGCATGTGGTGTCCGGTGATGGCATTAAGGTGGATCCTAAAAAGACGGAGGTGATTAGAAATTGGCTTAGACCTTTGACTACATCGGACATTAGTCGCTTCTTGGGTTTGGCAGGTTATTACCGGAGGTTTGTAAATGGATTCTCCCCTATGTCTAAGTTGACCCAAAAGAAAAAATTTTTATGGACCAATGATTATGAAAAGAGTTTCCAAACTTAGAAAGATAAGCTTGTCTCTGCTCCTATCTTGGCTCTACCGGAAGGGTTGGAAGGGTTTGTTGTGTATTGTGATGTCTCGAGAATTGGTTTGGGGTGTGTGTTGATGCAAAATGGTAAGGTGATAGCATATGCCTCTAGACAACTTAAGGTACATGAGAAGAATTGTCCCATCATGATCTTGAATTGGCGGCTGTGATATTTGCTTTGAAAATTTGATGTCATTACTTGTATGGGGCTCATGGTGATGTGTTCACCGACCACAAAAGTCTCTGATATGTGTTCACCCAACATGATCTTAACTTGAGACAAAGAAGGTAGTTAAAGTTTCTCAAATATTATGATATGAGTGTGTCTTATCACCCCGGCAAAGTTAATGTTGTGGCCGATGCTTTAAGTAGGATGTTTATGGGTAGCCTAGCTCATGTTGATGATAGTGGCAAGGAGGTGGCTAGAGAAGTCCATCGGATGGCTAGATTGGGGGTTAGGTTGGAAGAGATTGATAATGGTAGGGTAGTGGTTATTGATGGTTCTTAGTCTTTCTTGATTGAGGAGGTAAAGGCAAAGCAAGATCTTGACCCCGCCTTATTAGAATTGAAGGGCTTGGTGAGAGATGGAAAGGTGGAGGTTTTCTCCCAAGGGAGAGATGGTGCCCTTAGGTACCAATGTAGATTGTGTATGCCTAGTATTGATAACTTGAGAAAGAAGATTTTAGATGAGGCTCATAATTCTTCCTATTTTATTCACCCCGGTTCAACAAAGATGTATAGAGATTTGAGAAAGGTGTATTGGCGGGGTGGTATGAAGAGAGACATTGCCAAGTTCATACCGGATGTCACAATTGCCAACAAGTGAAGGCCGAACATCAAAGGCCGAGTGGCCCAGCCCAAGATATAGAGATTCCTATTTGGAAGTGAGAAGAAATCAACATGGATTTTGTGGTTGGGTTGCCTAAGACTAGGAAGCATTTTGGCTCTATTTGGGTTGTGGTTGATAGAATGAAAAAGTAGGCTCATGTCATACCGGTCAAAACTACTTATGGTGCCGAAGAATATGCTAAGTTATACATTCATGAGTCAGTTAGATTGCATGGGGTGCCCTTGTCTATCATTTCGGATAGGGATGCTCAATTCACTTATCACTTTTGGAAGTCTTTCCAAAGAGGTCTTGGTACCAAGGTACAGCTTAGCATGGTCGCTCACCCTCAAACAGATGACTAAGCCAAGAGAACTATCAAAACTCTTGAAGATATGCTTAGAGCTTGTTTTTAGAGTTTAAGGGTAGTTGGGATGATCATCCTACACTCATTGAATTTTCTTACAACAACTTTTACTCAAACATTGGTATAGATCCTTTTGAAGCTCTTTATGGTAAGCATTAGAAATCCCCAATTAGGTGGTTTGAAGTGGGGGAAATGGCTTTGCTAGATTCAGATTTGGTCATGGAGACCTTGGAGAAGGTGAGGTTGATTAGGGAGAGATTGAAAACAACCCAAAGTAGACAAAAGCCCTATTCCAATGTAAGCATAAGGGATATTTAATTTAAGATTAGTGATTGGGTTTATTTGAAGGTCTCACTCATGAAGGGCATGGTTCGATTTAGCAAGAAGGGTAAATTGATCCCAAGGTTTTTCGGTCCTTATAGAGTGTTGAGGAGGATTGGTAAATGATTCATGAGTTGGATTTTCCCATTGATATGAACATGATTCATCTGATTTCCCATGTATCTATATTGAGAAATGTGTGGGTGACCCAAATGCTATTGTACCCTTGGATGTTGTGGGTGTGGTAGAAGATAATTTGACTCATGAGGAGGTTCCGGTAGAAATTTTGGATTGACAAGTGAAGAGGTTGAGAAACGAGGATGTAGCTTTTGTCAAGGTACTTTGGAGAAATCAATAAGTTGAAAGTGCCACATAAGAAGCCGGCACGGACATGCAAAAGCGATATCTATATCTCTTCCACTCTACTCAAGCCTAAGGCATTAATTTAAGTTCCCCTATATGATTGCAAGTCTTAAGTTTCAGCCCTTATGTCATTTGTATGCATTCATGTTTATGTTGACAAGTTTATGGTGATTTTTGACACTTGTGTTGACATTTTTGAAAATGGTGTTTAAGTGCACTGTTACATTCTTGTTGGGTTGAATTCTTCATGATTACTTCTCTTATGTATGTTTATTTGACACTCGGGAACGAATGTTCCCAAGGGGGAGATATTGAAACGCCCAGAAAATGTGCCTCGAAAATGCCCATAATAGTAATTTTCATATATCTCAAAATCTATGCATGATATCAAAAATTTGACTTCATATTTGTGATCAGCGGGAAAAATTGAGTGGGAAATGGGTATAACCCCGATTTTAGAGCAACCGTAGTGAAAACTCATTTTCCAAAAATTGGCTTATCTAGTGGCAATCCGCGACTAGACCGCGACGCGAACTGGGCGCGAATCAGTGTACTTTGTCCTGCATGATGGCTTTGCGATGCAGACCTATCGTGGAGCAATGTTAGTTTTTCCTCAATTTTTCATCTTGGCCTAAGGCATTGGGGCCTTGGCTCAATACCCACCCATGCGTAAAAATACCTATACTTAGCCATTTTTCAACTCTATATCATTCAAGACACACTCCAAAACCCTCTCTTATACTTAGTCAAATATTTCATCCGAATTCAAGTGTCCTAAGCATAATTCCAGATCTCAAGAGTTCTACTCAAGCTTCAAGTTCTCTTCAAGTCTACATCAAGGAAATCCCCAAATTTGAGGTATGTGGGTTTCAACTATTAGGTACTTTCACCATAGTGTCCAACATTCCTTTTTATGAAAAATGCATGTTTCCAAGTTGTGTTACTTATGGGTATTATTAATTATGAATTATTATTATAAATTATGTTGGGGTTTTATGAAATGCTGATTTGAAATGTATGTCTACCTATTTCAAGCTTATACTATGAGATGATTTGTCTATTGTGACTATGCATATTTTGGGCTATGAAACTTGACCTATTATGAGATTTGATGATGGATTTCAAGGTATCTTACATGAAGGTTTTACTATATATTGGTGGGTTGATTTACATTAAGTTTTCTCACGTTGTTTCACTCTTGAATTGCATGATTTTGAACTAGCATTGTACACCCACCAAGTATTTAATAAAATATTTTGACAAGGATTCTTGAGCTATTGATGATCTAGTGCATGGATTATGAATCTAGTCACTATATGACGAGTAAGAGATTGTATGTATGTATTGAATTCATGCAAGTATCTAGTGGCATGCCCAACCACCTTGTTGAGGGGGTGTCAGGCCTCAATGACCTTGTCGGGGGGTGGCATGCCCGTTCTACCATGTTGAGGGTATGTACCTAAATCACCTTTCAAGGAGGTGGCATGCCTTAGAGTTCAAGTGATAGTTTGCTTGCAATATGTTGATATAGTCTCTTCCTACACATGTAATCTATATTTGCAAGTTATATGATTTACAAGCATGTTTTACTTCAAGCATTGATTATGCACGCCAGATTGATATTATACTTATCTATTGTCTATTACTATGCATTTTGACTATATTGACTTATGTCTTGTTGCATTGCATCCTACATACTTAGTACATTCAAATATACTAACGCATACTTTTTCCTACATGATATCACCATGTAGGAACCAGAGCTCCTACGATCATCCTCCACATGGCTAGATTTGGCATCTTGAAGAAAAGTTTTTGGTAAGTCCTCAAGTTCGGGGACACTAGCTATGCTATTCTTGCCTATGTTATTTCTCTATGTTGATCTTTAATACTATGAGGGTGAGCCCGGAAAGTGTCTTGGCCCTCGCCCAATCTATGTTTAGAGGTGTTGTTGGAACAATTGATGTATCTATGCTTTGAGCTTTGACTCTTTATGCTTTATAAATGTCAATATTTCCTTTAGTTCCTTTATCCTTTGTTTATATTCTTGTTGTTATTCACTTTTCTTCCACGACCAAGGACGTGTAATTGATATGCTAAGAGGCTTGTTTGGGTCCTTTTGGGTTCCCATTTGTTGTGTCACGTCTAGTCTTGGGTCGTGACACTATTGAGCAAGCCCCTACTAATGGGTAGTCTAGAAATCAACCTGTACTAGCAGGTGACTTTTATTCACTATGATGGCACGTAGTTATGGGACAATGAGATTCTACTAATGGTCTCATGCCTCTTCTAATGGGGAGCTTTTGCATTCCTCCCAAGGTCCACTCGGTGCTAAGTAAAACTTTCATGGAATAATCATAAGCATGAATCGTAGAGTCATTTAATATAGAGAGACATTCTATAAACACATCCCTTTATCATTTAGAACATTAATCATCATTATAAGGGTAGACCTTAAATCTTGTCTATGCCTCTACTAACGGGCTATCATTATCTCATAATCATAGTTAGGTGAGAGAACTCATATCTCAATCATTCATACATTCTTGAATTCAATGTCATTCTAAGAGCATGTGATGACATGGGATATCTCATGATGCAATGCACTAATACATGTAAATTAGCTTTAAGATCTTGAAACTTGAAGGAAATATGCATATTCATATGTATTCGTAACAACCAACCAATACTTGAAGTAACCCATAAATCAATTTACAAACTCATCTTTTGAAATCAATATGACACATGAGTCAATATACACCAATTCATGAAATTAATGTTATTCAGACTTAATTCATATACAATAATAATAATAATAATAATAATAATAATAATAATAATAATAATAATAAATAAA
>JAABOM020058872.1:0-13436 GCA_011800125.2 Solanum clarkiae
TAAGTGCAATTACACAATATTTACGAAATTTTTCCAACGCGATAATTTACCACAATTAATTATTTACGGGGTCTAACACTGAAACAAAGCAAAAACAACAGAAAACATAAAATAAGAAAAATAATAATTAATTCACAAATCACCCTAATTAAACCAGTCTAAAAGTCGTATTCCCCAGCAACGATGCCAAAATTTTGATGTCACGCAAACTACACCTCTCAATGAAGGTACAAGCTATCGTTGTCAAAATATCGAACCTTACCATGGTTAGGGTCGATCCCACAGGGAATAAGATCTAGACTTAAAGTAATTATGAGCAATTAGGAAGAATTAATCTACTTATGTCCCAAAAAGGGAGTTTGTAAAATGCAAGAAATTAAACCTAAAATAGAATCCAGTCGAGCAAACCAAATGTTGTGAAGTTAGTGAGAGAAGTAACTAGGGTATTGTGTTTCCCATGAATTCCTAACTCAATATAGCCAGATAATCATAACCTTTTCTAGTGTGTAGTATACAAAACTGGTAAGTTATGTTTACCTAACCCTTTGATCCAAGCAAGAGGCAAATTTCACCATATGATTTGATCCATATTCCAGTGTTGCATTACTAGCCCTTACTTTTGCTCTAGTACAACCGTCCCTTGATTCGGTTAGGTTGATTAGATGATAGGTATATCACATCGAATCTTGTAAATTATCCTATATGTTATTCATTACGCCCTTGATCTAGTAAGTAAGAATTAGGCGAGTTATAATGTTCACCATCGTTAAAATGCATTCTATATAAAGAGATAATTAATACACAAATAACAATTTCCAAGAATTGTGGATTATTCAATTTCTACTTTGTTAATTTTTTATGGTTCCCACACCCCTAATTGTGAATTTAGTTATGCATGATCACTGTAGATGAAAGAATCATATTTGGAATAGCATCATCAAATACTTATAATGATGAATTAAAAAACAATAAATTTGAAATCTCCACAAGAAATCACAATGTAATAAACCCAATGTAATGTCAAAAATAATCACAAGTAACAAAGTCTCAATGTTTTAATTGCTATCTGGTTTGCCCTCTTTTATAAAAAAAAATCCTATTTATAATAAGTAAAAACCAAATCTAAAATGAAATAGAAAAAGTAGAATCGACAGCTCAGATGGACAAGGTTATAAGCCATAGATGGAATCACAAACGTACTTGAGCTTTGTGTCCTACAAAGAGCAAAATCTCTCTTCAACCTACCAAATCCTCCTACCGATCTTCTTTTGACTTACGGCCCATAATGGGTTTCGTCTAATGACTTTTCAGCAAATCTTCAAAATCCTGATCCTTCAGGCATGATCTTATTCACAACCTGTCATCTGGCTTACTACTCGTAGGATCCCTCTTTTGATAACAGTTAAGCACTTATCACATTCTCTGATCTTCAGTATACGGACACACATATAAGCCGTAAATAATTCTACGACTCGTCTGATAACTCATACCTTCAACATCTGAAAATTGGCCTTTCACTAGATCTGACCTACAAACTCATCATACGGCTCGTAGAATAAACCACGACGCATAGAAAGCTCCATATATCCTCAAAAACTTAAAATCTCTAGAACTTTGTCCAAAATCATGCCGATTCTTGAAATCTTAAAAAATAAATATAAAGACACATCAAACCTACTAGCATTGCTTTGAGAACAGATAAAATTCTAAGTTTTAAGCATCAAAAGTGTTATATTTTAGCAACACATCAAGGTTGAGAGAAGAAAAGTTAGAGTGGGTTTGGGTAGAGTATTGATGCAAAAAGGGAAAGTGATAGCCTATGCATCTCGGTAGTTGAAAATACATGAGAGAAACTACCCTACCCATGATTTAGAGTTAGTTGGGTAGTCTTGTTGAAGTTGTGGTGACATTATCTCTATGGGTTGCATTGTGAGATCTTTACTGATCACCTGAGTCTCAAATATATCTTTTCACAAACTAGCAAGGTGGTTGGAGTTGTTAAAAGACTATGACATCTTGATTCTAATCACTTGGCCAAGACAAATATGGTGACAAATTCCTTGAGCCAGAAGGGCCTCTAGTATGGGGAGTTTGGTATTCTTGAGGGCGGAGGATAGGCCCTTAGCTTTGGAGGTTCGGTCACTTGCTCGATAGCTAGTTCGGTTAGATATTTCTCCTCCTTGGAGTATTTAAGCCTTTATGGAGACTAGGTCTTCATTACTTGATCAGATATATGCTCACCGATTTGATGATGTTAGAACGTGTTTGATTTATGATAAGGTGTTGAGGGGTGAAGCAAAAGTGACTATTGTAGATTCGAAGGATGTTTTAAGGATTAATTGTCAGGTTTGTGTACCTAAGGTAGGAGATTGGGTGATACTGATATTTGGAGGAGACTCACTATGCTAGATATTCTATTTATCCCCGTGTATCAAGGATGTATCATGATTTGAAACAACATTATTAGTGGTGTGGGATGAGGAGAGACATTGTTGAATTTATGGCGAAGTACTTGAACTGGTCAACAAGTCAAATATAAGAACCAAAGGCCTAGATGGGTAGGTACCAAAGCTCAAGACATAGATGAGTTTAAATTATGATATTCGAGTGACTATAGGGATAGAAATAGAGTAGGTATCTGATGTGATATTAAAATACAACACTTTTGATGCTAAAAAATTAGCATTTTGTGTGTTCTCAATGCAACATTTATGGTTTTTATGTGTTTTTTGTTTAGTTTTCTAGGAAAGCAGGTTGGCTATGAGTTAGGGTAAAATTGCAGAAGTGTTTTGGTTTATGGAGATTTATAAGACCCTCTACGAGTTGTAGAGTAGTTTCATGACAAATTTCGTGAAGGATGA
Organism: Solanum clarkiae; assembly: GCA_011800125.2. Taxonomy (NCBI): domain Eukaryota; kingdom Viridiplantae; phylum Streptophyta; class Magnoliopsida; order Solanales; family Solanaceae; genus Solanum; species Solanum clarkiae. Next base: position 2,862 of record JAABOM020058872.1, read on the forward strand.
TATCTGGAGATCAGCCATATGAGACCTCTATACGAGTCGTAGAGCATTCTAAGAGTCATATAGATGAGTTTTGTGAAAATTTCTAGTGAAGGACAATGTGACGCAGTTGAAGTATATGAGAGCGCAATACAAGTGATGAATCATTCTACGACTCATAAAGTGAAGTCATAGAAGATCAGTCAAAGATCCCAAAAGTTGATTATGAGACCCCGACTACGACTCATAAATCATATTATGAGTCGTCAAGAACTTTCATGGAGTCCGTCAACCAGTTTTCTATTTTTTAGGACTTAATTGCAATTACTAAAAATAGTATTTTTAGGTTATTATACATGGGGGCGCCATTGTTCAGTACTTTTAGGGTTTGTACTTAGAGAACTCAATACTTTGGAGAGAAGATTGTGAGAAAACACTTGTGAATTAACTTGATCTTTAATCTTGGATTTGCTTGATTTCAAGTCAATTGTGTAAGTATTTAATTATGTTTTCTCAATTCATAATTTCTTCATCTACCTATAACATGAATAGCCAAATCTACAACTAGGGTTATGGGTACCATGAAGATCTAGCCAAGTAGACCCAGATAATTTACAATTCTTTGATTGGGTATACACATGTATTAATCAATTCTCTTCATTTTGCATATTTTCTAGTAGTGGCCAACATTAGAACTTGCCTAGTGTTACTTACTAGAACAAGGTAGTAACGAATAGGAAAAAAAATTAATTAACAGGATTCGATGATGTGTTCTCGTCTGATCAATCGAACTGGGCCAAGGAGAGGCTGACTGGACTTATAGGTAATGGTTAGTATTGCACACTATAAAGATGGGCCAAGTCACATAGTGAAATTCACCTCTCACCTTTGGCCAAAGGGCTTGATGAACTTAAATTTCCGTCCTGCATGCTATATTCTAGACAAGAATTGGGTTATTTGGTGATACTAAGTTAGTGAATCATGGGGAACACGATACCCTAGTTGCTATCTATTATTGATTTTCTCCCGTAATAGTTAGTTTAGTTTACTTTCTTATCATATATTGTAAAAACCTTCCATTTGGGAATTAAGTTGGTTAATTACTTGGATTACTTATTTGTGAATTCTCATGAGTCTACGTATTCCCTGTGAGTTCGATCCTAACCTAGTTTAGGTTTTATATTTTGACAATAACCGCTTTATCCTCTAAAAAGGAGGTGTAACTTAGGCATGATCAAAGATTTTGGTGTCATTGCTGGGAATACAGCTAGACTTTGTTGAATTCACTAGTAATTGTAATTCGAGTGTTAATCCTTAGTTTCCTTATATTTTACCTTTGTTTTTGTTTTTGTTTTTGTTTCTTTGCAGGGTATACTAGTGGTGTATGTCCCACACTAGGAGTCAAGGAAATCTCTTAACTCCATTTGATCTAGAAATCCAATGAATTGTGAGAAGAATGGCCTAAGAAAATGCCAATTATATGGCCAATGCAGCCTTAAATCGGAATAACAATGATGATGATGGGAATGAAAACCCACCTCCTTTGGAGGATATTCCACATCCTCAAGATTTCAATGCCAATACTTATTGGTGGAATTAGTACAGGTTGAATCCCATTGCTACGGATGTGACGGGAGCTATTGTGTTGCCACTACTACCAGCAGACACAAAGTTTACTATCTCTAGTGGGTTACTTCAGATGTTGCAGAACCGTGGGTTATTTGTGGGCTTACCATCAGAGGATCTACATAGCCACTTCTACAATATGGCATTTGTTTGTAAGAGTGTGATAGGAACACAGAATTTGTCTATAGATGTTGTGGGACTTTGTGTCTTTCCATTGTCTCTTATCGGCAATGCTGCATTATGGCTATCTGAGCTCCCCTAGAGTTTGATCACTAGTTGGGTAGATTTGCAGAAAGCCTTTTTGGAGAGGTACTTTCCCAAATCGAAGAAGCTCAAGTTGAAAGACCAGATCAACAACTTTGAGCAACTTCCTGGTGATTCGATAAGCACTAGATGGGAGCGGTTTACTAAGTGTCTGAGAAGTCTCCCTGACCATAAGATAGTTAATGATGCCTTGGTGGAGATCTTTTACTATTCCCTTGATGAGAATAGTCAAGTCTGTGCTGACACTATCATGGGGGATATGTTTTTAGATCATCTATTTGCAAGGATTGTCAAGCATATGAAGCAAGTGGTCAAGACAAATCGTGTATGGGGGCAGTGCGATAGAACCTCTATGAAGAGTTCATGTGATGTCAGTGTGGGTTCAGAGCAAGCCAAAATTAATGAAGAAATTATGCAGCAACTTGCTCAGCTTCGCACAAGCATGGATGTGTAATCCAACAGAACTAAGAAAGAGTAAATGTAGTGGTTCACCAACCTCCACGTGCACCCATGTGTGAGGATCCATATTATGGGGAGGATGTTTGTTTTATGAATGATCAGAGGGGGGTTTCCGGACCAATGCCCAAGGGTCCAATCAGGACTATTGGCGCTAAAGTCAAGGAAACCAAGGTCAGAAGTAGAGATGGAACTTTTAGAGACAACTGAGGTGGTTATTATGATAGGAACAGGGGTCCTAAAGCAGATTGGGTTTGTACAGATGGTTTCAGAAATGGTCCTTATGTGCCACCATATAACCAGGGTGCAGGTAAAGACAATTCTAGAATTGAAGAGATGTTTGATCGCCTACTGAAGAAGGCTGAGACACAAGATGAAACTCTAAGAGGCGTGAAATCTAATATTTCAAGTATTAATCAAAAAATAGAGTCTCATCCTATTGCTATTAAACAACTTGAAAAACAGTTTAGTCAAGTATATACTCAGTTGAATCAGTGTCAGAAGGGTACATTGCCTAGCAATACAGTGCAAAATCCTAAGAATGAAGGGAAGTGTATAGCGGTTACTACTACAGGTGATAAGAGCACTATTGATCCTCGTATACTGGTTGATGTAGGAGATATTCATGAGGAGATAGTTACAAAAAAGGATGTGGATGAAGGAGATGATTGTGGCAAGGATAAGGTGACTGAAGCAGCTCAAACACCACAAAAGTTTAAACTTATCCCTAGGCCTGCTCCTTCTTTCCTCAAATACTTAAAAAGAGAGAGGAGGAAGGCAAGTTCAAGCACTTTATCTCCATGCTCAAGCAGCTACCTATCAACATCTTGCTCATTGAGGCTTTGGAGAAAATGTCGGGTTATGCAAAGTACAAGAAAAACTTAGTTACCAATAAGCGCACTGTGAGTCAGGAGCTTTCTCAAGAGCTTCAACATTGTAGTGCTATCACTACGAAGTCCTTGGTTCTGAAGCATGAAGACCTAGGTGCTTTCACCATACCTTGCACTATAGGAGATGTCGAGTTCACGAGGTCACTATATAATCTAGGTGCCAATATCAATTTGACGCCTCTTGCGGTCTACAAGAAGCTTAGATTGGGAGCCCCTACTCCTATTAATATACGGTTGTTAATGGTAGATCGAACGGTAAAGAAACCTGTGGGGATACTTTGTGATGTGTTGGTGAAAGTTGAAACATTCATATTCCCTACAGATTTTAAGATTCTAGATTGTGAGGTTGACTTAGACATCCCAATCATCCTGGGAAGACCATTCCTAGACACCGGATGAACTCTAGTGGATATGGAAGCCAGTCAATTCAGGTTTAAATTGAATGACGAAGAAGTTGTCTTTGATATCCGTCAGTCCATGAGGTATCCGAATGAGCTCAAAAGCAAGGTTTGGGCAATTAGTAAAGTCTAAGTAATCAATTTGCTAAGTCATACCATGACAATAAATCAGGCGCTACTTGGGAGGTAACCCAAGATTTTTGATATATTAGCGTAGTTATAGATTTATTTTTAGTTTTTAGATTAATAGGTAGTTGTTTTGTTTTGTTTTAATTGTAATTTTTTACATTGGGTTGGTTGCATATTGGGTATTGTGTATTTCATGAAGAGTATGCAGGTACAGGACTAAGTAAAATTTGGTTGAGAAGGCATCAGATCTAGTTTCTACAACTGGGTCTACGAGTCATAGAGCAGTCTATAACTTGTACCCTATCTTGTAGAAATTTCCAGTAAGCAGGAAAATTATGCATTCCAATCCACGAGCCAACTTTACGACTCATGGATCAATTTATGAGTATACCTTAGGTAAGTATCTAAAAAAATTTTAAGTGTTGAGGGTCTTACGAAACTATGACTTACGATTTTTAGATCCATCTACAACTCATAATCGGGGTTTTGTAGACCCAAGCCTAGTTAATTTTTTCAGTTGACCAGGTTTAATATAAAAAGGAGGGGTCAAAATTAATTTGACCCTATTTGACCTAAAATTAACCGATCAACCTTACCTTTCCCTTCCCCTCATTTTTTCGACTAATCTCCGACCACCGTGACCACTTTTCGGCAAGTACTCTGACAATCTAAGATTTCTTGTTCAATCATCTTCTCTTTCTTCTTCAAGTTAGTCTTCACTTTTGGTAAGATCTTGATTTAATTTTAACCTCTAATTTACCTTATTTTTAATTGCTTGATTTGATGATTATTATTGCGTTGATGTTTAGAAATGTAAATCCTTGTTGTATTTGAATTGTGAATTTGAAATTTGAATTGCCCTAATTGAATGTGTTAATTGATTTCGAAATTGGGTAATTTAAGTCTTTTGAATGCCAATGGGTATGACTATTGTACTATCCATCATGTTTAATTGAATGATATTGCATAATTTATGATTGTGAATTAGTAGGTAATGCCATGGGTACATGATCTTGTTTAAATATCATAGGAATGGTCGGAATGAAAGGTTATTTTATGCTTAATCATTTTTGATTGGTTGAGTTTGTTTAAATCACGTTTGGGGTTAGTGGTGATGTGCTACTCTTATGGGTGCTTGTATTCTTGCTTTGATGCTGCTATTCTACTAGTTGAAATATTTTTGGGGTTCATGTGATGAACTTAGAAAAATCAGGTGTCTGAGATTTCTGGTTCACAAGAGGCTATTATGACCCATAGAGCAATCTAGGAGTCGTAATTGCCTCCTATGGGAAATTCCAGAAACTTTATATTTCTGAGCATCCATCAGACGAGACCTTCTATGAGTCATAGATCACTTTACGACTCGTAGATAGGTCTCATTGTTAGATCCCTACATGTTGTTTTTAATTACTCTCTGAAATTTTATACGACCCTAGTCTACGACTCGTGAACCTCTTTATGAGTTGTGCCTAGGTCTCATAGACTTTTAGTGACCAATATTATTCTTATGCACTGGTCTATGAGAGCAGTTTACGACTCGTAGTGCTCATTACGACTCGTAAAGGGGCTTTCATAGAACCCTTTTGCAACTGATTCAAATAACTTTTTGCATTTTATTTCTTGATTATTGGGTCTAACCATGGTGCATTTATATCTAATTTTTAGGTACTATGGCCCCGATAGTAGACATGTGAAATTGAGGCACTCAGGAGAAAGTTCAGGGATGAGCCTCAGATGATGAGCATTCGAGTGATGAGCAGACCCCTCAGCTGAATGGGTAACTAGAGATCATTGATGTCAGACTGGACCCAAATGTTGCGATACCACATACTAGAGCCATAGCCAGAGCAAGGCAGTCTCAGGATTAGGTTGCTAGTCCTTCCCAGTTTGAAGAGGAAGGCAGTGACGAGAGTGGGAGTAGCATGCCATAGATGACTCCATCAGGCGAGGAGTCCAGTTTTCAGGATGGAGGAGATGTTGAGTCCTCCGTCGCATCATCATCATCATTAGCACCAGATGCCCATGCTATTCGGCGGTGCATCGAGTGCATGGATAATTAAGATCTTCAGAGAGGACATGCAGCCCAAAGAGAGGGGCAAGCCTACCTGTTCTACCTATGAGGAGCCCAGGGTAATAACAGATGGACTTAGATGTGTCCTCGATCTACAGGACACGATGATACATTATGGGTTTATGTGGCCGACGGAGTCATTTGGATAATACTCCCTAGTTCTAGTGAGGGAGTTCTATGCATCTTATGTAGCCACCATTCAATATAGTCTTTCCAAGGGGAAGAAACCTTTCACTCAGCCCAAGCTGACAGAGACACGAGTGAGAGGTCGGCGGGTCGACATATCTGAGGAGACCATCCGTCGTATGCTTTTTGTTCCCGAGTACTATGCCCTAAGCTCTACAATGGAGTTTGACTACAGGTTGGGGTAGGCTAGGAACTCATTGATTATGAAGGATTATGTGCATCAGACTGCACTATTGAGATAGGTGGCTAGTATGGTCCATAACTACCTAAACTTTTGATCTCGAGGTTTTCTTGTCGGTGTTCATTTTTCTCGTGGATATTTAATTTCTGTTGAACCAACACGTTTAGGATGTTAGGTAATATGTGTGATATATAGTACTTATACTTACGGCATATAGCATGTTTTTATGTTTTGTTTTGAAAAATGATACCCGCCAAAAAAAATTTTGATTAGTAGTTAGGTGGCAATCATGCATGTTTAGGTGTTTAGCAATATTTTTTCTATAAGTTAGGGTAATTTGAGATATGAAGCATGATCTATGAGAATCTTGTTGATAATGCATGTTATGCCATGTAAGTGTGAGCATATTTTGCTAGATTCGTACATTTTGTGCTAATTCAGAACTTGCCCTGTTACTTTAAGTTAGATTGTAGATTAAATGGATTAGGAAGGGATCTTATACCTTTATTTTTTAAATAGTCTACTATAGCCTAAAACAACCAACCAAATAATGTTTTATCCCTTGTTCCAAATATTTGAGCTTTACATGTACCAATTCTTTCAAAACACCTAATTAGCTAGCCTTATCTAGTGATAAACCTTAAAATTGGCCTTGGTCTTTCCTTGAGCATCATGAACCTTGTCTAAGGTAAAAAATCTAAGTTGAGGGTGGCTACCAAAAGTGGCCCTGGTTCAAAGGAGAGATATTTGTACTTCAATACAGGCTAAAAGCCTAAGTTAAGGGTGGTTGGTGTAAGGAAAAAGCACAAAAACAAGGTGGTGAGTTAGGAGTGAGGAGAAAAAGATGAAAAATCATGTACCGGGTGCAATAAAAAATGAAAGATGCCTTAGATATGAGCTAAAAAGAAAAATGATGTGTAAAAATGAGGCAAAAGCTGAAAAATAAGAAGAAAGCACCCGAAAAAATTGAAAAAGGAAAATGGGAGAATAAGGTGAAAATAGCATAGTTGGTGAGGTGGAAGTGATGAAAAATGCAGTTTCAAGGAGGGCCTTTAGTCACTATTTTTTCAAAATATCATACCAAAGCCCCCTGAGACTACGTTACAAGCTTAGAAAGTCCTAAAGTGATCCTAATCCAGTTAATTGAAGGTCTGAATTATAAGTATAGGGGCATGCCTATGATATTAGACATCATGCATGAATATCTTTTGAGATGAGTGTTTTGAACAATCCCATGATTATATTTGAAATTATCATTGATTGTCAAAATGAGACTTCTTTCTGTGAGGGCACTTGCATTGCATTGTTAGCATTTCACTTGTTTAATGATTGTGGACTGTTGATATTCCTTTGTTTGTCATAGTTGTGTTGTCACATACACAGTTTGTATTGGTTTGCTAAATAGTTATATGATCCTGTTTTGAAAAACTGATGTGGTTATCTGAGTTTGAATTGTATGTGATGTATGTCATTGAGTTGAGTTCTGTGTGTTACTGTATTGCCTATATAGATTGAGTCGGCTCTTGAGTATAAACAACAATTTTAAGTTGAGGGTGTTGATGTACTGTCAAAATACAACACTTTTGATGTTTAAAACTTAGGATTTAATGCGTTTACAATGCGACTATGGTTTTTATGTGTTTTTGTGATTAGTTTTCTAGGAAAGCAGGTTGGCAATGACTTGAGGCAAAATTGCAGAAGTTCTCTAATTTTTAGTGATTTACGAGACCCTCTATGAGTCGTAGAGAATTTTGGTGAAGGATGATATCTGAAGATCAGCTATACGAGACCTCTATACGAGTCGTACAGTATTATATGAGTCGTGTAAATGGGTTTTGTGAAGATTTCTAGTGAAGCACAATGTGATGTAGTTGAAGTATATGAGAGCGCAATACGAATCATGAATCAGTCTACGACTCGTAAATTGAAGTTGTAAAAGAGCAGTCCAAGATCCCAGAAGCTGATATGAGACACCGACAATGACTCATGAATCACATTACGAATCGTAGAGAGCTTCCGTGGAGTCCACCGACCTATTTTTTTTATTTTCTAGGATTTAATTGTAATTACTATAAATAGTACTTTTAGGTTATTGTATATGGGGAGACGTCATTATTCAGTACTTTTAGGGTTTGTACTTAGAGATCTCAATACTTGGAATAGAAGATTGTGAGAAAACACTTGTGAATTAATTTGATCTTTAATCTTGTGATTCTCATCAATCTTGGATTTACATGATTTCAATTCAATTGGGTAAATGTTTAATTATATTTTCTTAATTCATTATTTCTTCATCTACCCATAGTATGAGTAGCTAAATCCACAACTAGGGTTGTGGGAACCATGAAGATCTAGCAAAGTAGACCCTAATAATTTACAATTCTTTGATTGGGTATATGCATGTATTAATCAATTCTCTGTGTTTTGCATATTTTCTAGTGGTGGCCAACATTAGAACTTGTTTGGTGTTACTTACTGGACCAAGGTAGTAATGAATAGGAAAAGAGATTGATTAACAGGATTTCATAATGTGTTCTCGTCTAATCAACCGAACTGGGCCAAGGAGAAGTTGACTGAGACTTATAGGTAATGGTTAGTATTGCAGACTATGGAGATGGACCAAGTCACATAGTGAAATTCGCCTCTCACCTTTGACCAAATGGCTTGGTGAACTTAAATTACCGTCCTGCATGCTATATTCTTGTAATGACTTGTTAAGTCGTTTCGAGCACTAGAATTTTTTTTTCTTGAAGAACCCTTTTAAAAAACTTGCAATGGTAATATTGGACTATTTGTATGACTATAATTACTCTAGTGGGCTAATAATTTTAGATAATCAACTTATGAGGTGATAAATGAATTTTCTTCTTTTAATCCTAAGTCACTCGACCTATATATTAAAATATGTTAGTGAAATATAACAGTTTTGGGATCATAATTTATCTTAAAAAAAAAAGAGGAAAGAGGAAAAAGAGTTTGGAACGAACATGAAGAATAATTTGTCATCGTACTTCTACTTCCAGGTATGAAATGAAAATCCCTCCCCCCCCCAAAAAAAAAAAAAGAAAACTTAGACTTCATATTTTATCTACCGTATATACATCCTTCTTGTTGGGTTGAATAGATTTTATTAAAGAAGAAAATAATAAGCAATGAAATTGCATGTATATCCACTAAATTGCTAATGATGAAAATGATGTGACTAGAGGTTAAGGAACATAATGTTTTCTTTTGGTGAATTTTTTATAAAAGTTGTAGTAATTTGCTTACTAACTAGCTGTGGAGGTGACGGCTAACATAAGTCACAAAGGGTTAGAAATTTTCTTATAGTTATCATATTATAATTTAATTTTTGGACATATTGAGATAGGTGATTAAATAATAAGTACATTATATGACATAAATACCAATAAGTTTGTTATGTAGAGAATGGAGAATTAACCCTAAGCTTGAGATTTAGATGAGATATATTTGGAGTTTGAGCTCAAGGTATAGCAATATATATATAGATGTCTACGAATCTGTGTATTTACCAATATTGCGTATTTGATAGATTGGAAATGTTCGGAAGCTTTACGAAAAGGAAAGGCAAAATCTTGAGGATTTGTGACGCGTGTTCGGCAATTGAGGTATGTTAAGACTTCTAAACTTCGTTGAAGAACGTTTTTCTATATTAAGATTAAAATAATAAAATAGAGAACGGGTAAGGGTGAAAGATGGGGGTCTCGTTCCAATGGTGTGAGGGCCATTGGTGCAAGTATCGGGTTTATAAAGGGAAAGTTTATTACTATAGATGATGGATTGTAATGCAAAAATGTCAAAGCATATGGGCATTAGCTGGTGCAGTATAACTTAGTTTTTTTATGTAGTTGTGTTTCTTTATTGAACCCGTACATTTATGATAGTTGAGGTGACTACATGTTGTACCAATATTTGTTGTATTGTGATGCACTACCATCCCTATATTATTGATGTTATATTGTGCATATGGATTGACATGAGATTGAGTGTGCGTGGAGATCACTGTTATAATCTAAGTTGGGCACATGGAGATCGTCTGTGCTGGGGATGGTTGATTTTATGATAGTGCATTAAGATCATCCGCACAGACATGTAGAGATAGTCCGTGTCAGTATATGGACCTTGCAAGTTCCTCATGGGTTACAAACCCTCGACGTATTTCCGAGAGGTATTGTGTATATACAATTTAGAGATAACTTGGCATTTGATATCATTTTGTGGTGTTGCATTACATCTCATTATACTTTGCATTCTCATGGATTATGAATTGTTGGTGTTGGATATCATGTGATATTTGATTACTCCTATTTGATAACACTTAATTGCTAAGTATAGTACGGACTTACAAAATTAGAAGATGATATTTTCATATATATA
>JAABOM020058873.1:0-13435 GCA_011800125.2 Solanum clarkiae
ATGGTTTGGACATGTGCAGAGAAGGAGTATCGATGATCCTGTTAGGAGGTGCGAGAGGCTGATTTTGGGAGATACTCGAATGGGTAGAGGTAGACCGAAGAAGTACTGGGGGAGGTGATTAGACAGGATCTGACGGAACTGGATCTTACTGAGGATATGACCTTAGATAGAGAAAAGTGGAGGTCATGAATTAGAGTAGCAGGCTAATGGTAGGTTAGGCGTTTCATGTTTTCTCATTACCTGTTATATCATGTGTTAGTTTACCTTATTTACACGTTGTCTCTCCTTTCTGTTCCCTTCCCTCCCTTTTGTCATATCTAGTTCGTTCTTACTTAGGGGTTTTGAGACGAGGGTTTCCTGGAAATAGCCTCTCTACTTCTATGGTAGTGGTAAGGTCTGCGTACTTTCTACCCTCCCCAGACCCCACTTGTGGGATTACACTGGGTATGTTGTTGTTGCTGTGAGTAAGGTCATGCCGTCAATATGATCCTAAGTCTATAATTTCTATTTTCTAGTAGGGTCGTGCCATCATTCCGACCCTAACCATATAATTCTATTTATCTGATTGTGACCATTTTCAGCTATCAGATCTAATAATTCGACGTATAGGCAAGTTCCAACTAGTTTTAGAGTGACTTTCTTGGAGCAATTTCGAGATGATCCATATTATCATTTCCATTAACCTTTTAATCAGTTGAATATTAAGAATGTTTTTCTCCGTTATGATCTTGAGGAAGAAATCTATATGGAGCAACCACCTGATTTTGTTGCTCAGGGGGAGGCAGCTAGCGTTATATATCGATTTGTGTAAGTCACTCTATGGTATGAAATAGTCTTTTGAGCTTGGTTTGGGAAGTTCAAAACTACAATTTAGGAATTTATTACTCTGTGTTTATCGACATTATGTATCAAATTAAATATTTTATGAGAAGACCAAGCACATGGAGATTGACTCGCATTATGCATCAAATTAGTATTATATGAGAAGACTAAACACATTGAGATTGATTGTCAATTTTGTGAAGTCAAGTGATCAACTTGCAGATATCTTACCAAGCTCTATATTGGTTATGGTATTAATTACATTTGTGACAAGCTAGGTACATATGACTTGTATGCACCAGGCTTGAGGGGGAGTGTCAAAATAGGAATAGGAACAAAAATAATATCTACAATCCTACTTAGAATAGGAATAGGAATAGGAATAACAATAGTATATAAAATCCTAATTGGAAAAAGATTGTATTATAGTATCCTAGTTGGAAAAGAAGTCTAATATAGTATCTATAAATAGCGTCTCACTGCAATATTGTAGAGACACAATCCAATAATATTATTTTCCAATATTTCTCACAATTTTCATCTTAATTAGAGATTGGAACCTATTAGAGAGAAAGAAAACAAAGACCAACTTTAAAGTGGTGGAGGGAGCATGGCAAGGCATTTCTATTACATTCAAGAATGACTCAATATGTACTAGTTATTCAATTATATCGGTAATTTCAGAGAGAGTGCTTTTAGTGCAGAAGATACAAATCGCCAATCGGAGACCACAAATATGCATTAGAAGAGGACTGCTTAGGGATTTCCTTCCTTACTCAAAGATTGGATCAACGAAGAAAGAAGAACCCAAGAAGAAGAAGAACACAATCGATATTCAACACTAATAGACCCAAGAAGAAGAAGAACACAATCGATATTCAACACTAATAGCGATGAGCCAATGACAAGATGGAAATGATGGACTATCAAGTATAATTGGCCAAGTCCTAATAAAATTCTGAAGCAAATTATTAGAGACTCACAAAAACGCTATATAAGAGCATATAGATATTACTTTGACAATTAGAATTAACTACATAGAGGCCTATTTCAAACAGAATCCTTCCTAATAGGTGGTTGTGTATATCATGTATTTGTGTGTGAAATTCAAAATTTCTATAAATAAACTTAAAGGCTTTTATCCTTGAAATTTATTGAGAATTATCTTAGTTACTTTATAGGTCATACTTGATTATTTTTCTTTTTATTACTTCAAAAATAATTAAAAGTCTTCATAATTTTTAAAGTTTATCTTTAGGGGGTGGTTGGATAAGCCTTGTTTTAAGTGACTTGAAAGCCAAAAGCCAAAAGTAAGTAGCTGCCTACTTTCAGCTTTTGACCTTTTCTGTACTTTTTAAGCCTAAAGTAAAGTGTTTTTTCAGCACTTTGTGTCCTTGCAAGACACTTCCAAAAATTAAAAAGTGTTTAAAAGCCAAAAGCACCTAAAAACAAGCCTATCCAAACATCCTCTTAATATAAATTATAATTTCTTACATAGCTACTTTGTAATTTATTGAGTTTGAAGTTTAATTTCTTATATAGCTACTTTTTTATTTATTGAGCTTGAAGTTTAATTTCGAATTTGTATCTACTTTTCTAAATTAATATTAAGATATAATTTCTTATAAATTGTTATATCTTTTGGAGTTACATGTAAATGAATTTTTAAAACAATAAAAAGCCCCCAAACTTTCCTGACCCGTGTCGTTAGTTAGTGGAATGGGACACACCCCTTGGTGCGTCCCCGTAACCCAGCCACGGTCCATCCCCCAAGTTTTGTCCCCGTCCTATACCCCTAAACCTGTCCCATCCCCCTTAACAGCCATACATAACACATTCATGTAATGAAGAAACACATCTAATGGTTCTTAGAGATATTATTCTTAGTTTCTTACACGAAGATAACAACAACAACTTACCCAGTGGAATCCCACAAGTGAGGTCTAGGGAGGGTAGAATGTATGCAAACCTGACCACTACCTCATAAAAGTAAAGAGGTTGTTTCCTGGGAACCCTCGTCTCAAAAACCCATAAGCAGAATAAACTAGATATGACAAAAAGTAAAGGAAAGGGAACAGAAAAAAGCGACTAATAACATTAAGCACATGACAATACATAATTATGATACAATTAACACATATACAACAAATAATGACAACACATGATATAAAATACTACTACTACTCTACCCTACTATACCCCATGACTAGATAACCACCTAACCCTACCAACCGATTATCCTACTACTCTAAATCGCAACCTCCACTTCTTTCTATCTAGGGTCATGTCCTCAATAAGATCAAGTTCCGCCATATCATGTCCGATCACCTCCCCCCGGTACTTCTTCGGTCTACCTCTACCCCTCCATGTCGCTCCCAAAACCAACATCTCGCACCTCCTAAACAGGAGCATCGGTACTCCTTCTCTGCACATGTCCAAACCATCGCAGTCTCGCTTGCCACATCTTATCGGCCACCGGGGCCACCTCTAGCTTCTCCCGAATGGTCTCATTCCTAACCTTGTCACTCCTGGGGTGACCACACATCCATCTCAGCATCCTCATCTCTGCAACATGCATCCTCTGAACATGTGCATTTTTAATTGGCAAACACTCCACCCCATACAGCAACAATGGTCTAACCACCAATCTGTAAAACTTACCTTTGAATTTAGGTGGTATCTTCTTGTCACACAATACTCCAGAGGCAAGCTTCCCTTTAGTCCATGCTGCCCCAATACGATGTGTGACATTATCGTCGATATCGCCACTACTCTGGATGATGGACTCCAAATACTTAAAGTTTTCCCTCTTGGGGATAGGTTGAGTGGCAAGCCTCACATCAAAGTTTGTTTCATTCCTCTCAACACTGAATTCGCACTCCAAGTATTCAGTTTTGGTCCTGCTCAGTTTGAACCCTTTGGACTCCAAGGCGTGTCTCCAGACCTCTAACCTATCATTAACTTTAGTCCAAGTCTCATCAATCAGTACTATGTCATCTGCAAATAGCATACACCATGGTACCTCCTCCTGGATAGATCGCATAACAAGAAAGGGCTCAAAACAGATCCTTGATGGAGTTCCATCTCAACAGGAAAATATTCTGAGTCTCCTCCTACCGTTCTTACCCGAGTTTTGGCTCTGTCGTACATGTCCTTAATCGCCCTGATATATGCCATTGGGACACCTTTCACCTCTAGACACCACTATAAAACATCCCTTGGGACTTTGTCATATGCCTTCTCGAGATCAATGAACACCATATGAAGGTCCTTCTTTCTTTCCCTATACTTTTCCACTAACCTCCGAATAAGATGAATTGCTTCAATAGTCGATCGTCTCGGCATGAATCCAAACTGATTCTCCGAGATAGATACTACTCTTCGCACCCTCGTCTCCACTACTCTCTCCCAGACCTTCATAGTGTGGCTTAACAACTTGATACCCCTGTAATTGTTACAGTTTTGAATATCCCCCTTATTCTTGTACAATGGAACCATTGTACTCCTACTCCATTCATCAGGCATCTTTGCAGTCTTCATGATAGCATTAAACAGTCTAGTCAACCACTCTATGCCATCCTTGACCATGTTCTTCCAAAAGTCTACTGGAATCTCATCGGGCCCGATCGCCCTTCCCCCTCTTCATCCTACTAATAGCCCATCTTACCTCCTCAACTCTGAACCGCCTGTAATAACCAAAATCACGATGGTTTTCGAAGTGTGCCAACTTACCCAGCTCAATATCTCTATCTCCTTTTTCATTTAAGAGTTTATGAAAGTAAGCTTGACACCTTAATTTAATAGAAGTGTTATCTACCAACACCTCGCCCTTCTCATCCTTGATGCACTTCACTTGGTCCAAGTCGCGAGCTTTCCTTTCTCTTATTTTAGCGAGCCTATACAATCTCTTGTCCCCGCCTTTATCACTAAGATCCTCATAAAGGCGCTCAAACGCTGCTGACTTAGCCTTCGTCACCGCCATCTTTGCTTCTGACTTGGCTGTCTTATAGATTACCTTAAGCTTTTGCTTTTCATCTTCATCCCTACACTCTAACCACTCTGTGTAAGCGACCTTCTTATCTTTCACTTTGCCCTGAACTTCATCATTCCACCACCAATCGCCCTGATGTCCACCAAAGGTCCCTCTCAAAACCCCTAGTACCTCGGTAGCTACCTTTCTTATGTAACCAACAGTCGTGTTCCATATACTGTTCACATTACCTTCACTACTCCACGCCTCTAAGTTTCTCAACTTCTCTTCCATCTCGCGAGAAAGGGCAAAAGTAAGGCCTCCCCATCTAATCCTAGGTTGGGCATATATGACCTTCTTCTTCTTTTCTCTCTTGATCTCCACATCCATCACTAAACGCCTGTGTTGATTAGAAATATTTTCACTCGGAATAACTTTGCAATTCTTACATAGACTTCTATCGCCCCCATCACTGATGCCATTTATTCTAGTCATGGAAGTACTACACATGATGATGGATAAAGCTGGGTTAGGAGGTTATTTGAAGAGTTTTGATGCTGCGATAGGCTGATTGGGGGTGTAGGGACAGTATCGGTATCTCACCTATTATTCACAGATAATACCTTAGTTTCTTTGATGCAGATCATACACAGTTGGATATTTCAGGCCAAGTTCTCACTTAGTTTCAGGCGGTGTCGGGCCATAAAATTAATTTGAGGAAGTGTGATATTATTTTTATTGAGGAGGTGAACGATATTGGATTGCTCAAGTCTTGAACTGTAGAAGTGGGGCTTTTCCAACTACATATCTTGGTGTACCATTGGGTGAGTCGAACAAAGATCATATGGTGTGGAAATTGATTCTTCAGAGGGTCAAGAAAAGATTAGCAGGGTGCCAGAATAGATATTTGTCTAACGGTAGAAAGGAAACACTTATCAAGAGTACTTTATCTAGCATCCCCACTTAAAATGTCTTTGTTTCAAGGGCCAACTTTGATTACTGAAAAGTTGGAAGGGTTCAGAGAAATTTCCTCGGGGATGCTGTGGATGGAGAAAGGAATATCACCTGGTTTGGTGGGAGACTGCCACTTCTCCTTGGAAAAAATGAGAGGGTGTGGGTGGGTCTTGGAATTGAAGGCTTGAAGGTCTTTAATAAAACTTTATGATGAAAGCGGCTTTGGAGGTTCAGGGTGGAGGTACAAGCTTTGTGGAAGGGGGTAATAGTTGATAAATATGATAAACCCACCCCCAAAACCTTTGGCCAAGACCCTTCAGGGTGGCCCAGTGGTTTGGGCTTAAGACTACCATGTTGGAGGTCTCAAGTTCGAAACCCCTTGCCGGCGAAAGCAAGAGGTTTTCCTTCTGGGTCGAGCTCGTCACACCGGGCTTGCCTTGTGCGGGTTACTACTTCTTCCATGTGCTTTGCGATCTATTGCATATGAGCGGGGGTTTACCCTGTGTGCACCCAAAGGGTAGCGGCTGTGGGTTCCCTTGTTATCACCAAAAAAACAGAGAACTCCGACCAAGAACCAAAGAGTGGTTGTCCCATTCAGCTCCTTTGGTGACTCAAACCTCTAATCTCATGGCCAGAGGTAGATTCCATTTCCACTAGGCTATCCTTCTTTTGCTCCAATAGAAACCATAAAACAGCACAAACTTCACAAAAAAAAAAAAATGCAAAACAGTACATGAAAACTAGATCAAGATAAGCCTGCGGAAAATTCCCCCCATATGCATCATTTACTTCATAGAAAATATGGTATCTACCAAGTTTATGTAATTCTAGGAGACAGGAATATTAAAATGTGCAGAATTTCAATGATACAATACGTTCTGCAATTAGATAACTTAGTGGAACTCATTAATTTTTGCTTCCCTCCTAGCCTGACCCTCCGTCTTCCCTAATACAAGCCATTTCCCACGCCTCCTTTGCCCCGAAACCAAACAACAACTACTAAGCCTCAATCCCGAGCAAGCTGGGATATGAATCCTCACTAACCGTATTTCACCATTTAAGCTCAACACACACGCACTTTCCTCTCCAGCTGCCCCAAACAAAACAACAACAACTAAGCCTCGATCACAAACAAGTTGGAATATGGATCCTCATAGACCATGTTTCACCATTTAAGCTCAACACAACACCCCCACCCATCCACCCAAACAAACAGACAAACAAACAAAAGGAACAACACCACAATGACATACAGCACAGGCATTGCTATAAAAATCCATACTGGACAACATACTGCAGAAACAAAGTAAAAGACACAACACGATTAGTCGAACTATACAGTTTTCACAAAAGAGAGTCCTTACACTATGGGAAACTCTCTACTCTACTCTACTCCACCCTACCCCAGACCCAAATTTTCACAAAAGAGAGTCCTTACTCTGGGTATAATGTTGAATAACAGTCCTAACAAAATCTGATTTTTACCAAGTTCTTAGCATTTGTAGAAGCTAAAAAAGGGTGGAATTGGTAATACCGTCCAGTCAATGGCGTGGAAGAATCCCATGAAGTTGTCATATGCAGGTCTAAGACTAGACCTCATCTCTGCAGAGAATTTCTCAACGAGATCTGCCATTTGGTCCATATGAGAATTCAAAGCACTGCTTAATTCCTCCATTTTCGCCTCTCAAAATTCTTTGAGATCAAGAAAGTGACGTCTTTCTCTTCTGCAAATCTTGATACTAGCGCTGCAGCTTAAGAGTATTTTAGAATTCTGTGGAGCTTTCTCTTTGATTGCTATAGCACCCCCTCTAGTTCTGAAACTATCAAATTAACCCCATAATTTATTTTATTATACCCGATTTGACCCTTGGAAATATAATTTATCCAATAAAAGAAAAATAGTGCACTTTTAGTCCAATTAATGAAACCTTAAAATTTATAATTTGTTATAAAATTGAATCTAAAGAGGAACAATTCCTTTGATTAAATAAGAAGACTAAAAATTAAAAAGGAGAGAGGAAGATGTTTATTGATATGCGTGTATGTATGTTTCTGTGTATTCTTTGCCTTCAAGATACACATATATAAAGTATATAATGGCCATCATATTTGGCTAAGATAGGAATAAAATAATACACCCACTAAATGAAATAATACACTCACCAAGAGACCAAACATAGTGGTACAATTTCTATTTACAACACTCCCCTAAATTGTCCACGTAAAAGAAAAGTTCTAAATGACCTTAATACGCATCATTAGCTACCTTGTTAAAAATCCTGCCAAGAAAATCCAGTGGTATAAAACCTTAGCTAAGGAAAAAAGCGTACAACGCGTATTATCTCCCCCTGATGAAAACTTCATTTGACATTTTGCTGACAATGCATTCCAATCTTATATCTTAACTTCTCGAATGTTGATGTTGGTAATGCCTTAGTGAATAAATCTGCAAGATTATCACTTGAACAAATTTGTTGTACATCAATTTCACCTTTCTTTTGAAGATCATGTGTGAAAAATAATTTTGGTGAAATGGGTTTCGTCCTGTCTCCTTTTATAAAGTCACCTTTCAACTGAGCTATACAGGTGACATTGTCTTCAAATATGACCGTGGGTACTTTGATCATTTTTCAGTCCACACTTCTCTTGGATAGAATATATCATCGATCTCAACCATACACATTCTCTACTTGCTTCATGAATTGTTATTATTTCAGCATGATTTGAAGAAGTAGCATCTATGGACTGTTTTGTAGATCGTCATGATATAGCAGTTCCTCCGTACGTAAACAGATAGCCCGTTTGAGATCGAGATTTATGTGGATTTGATAAATAACTTGCATATGCATAACTAACAAGGTCTGCACAGTCTTTGTTAGTATAAAACAAACTCATATCAATTGTACCCCTCAGGTATCGCAAAATATGTTTGATACCGTTCCTATGCCTTCGTGTTGGGGAAGAAATATACCTTGCTAACACATCAATAGAGAATGTTATATCAGGTATAGTTGAGTTAGCGAGATACATAAGTGCTCCAATAGCACTGAAATATGATACTTCCGGATCAAGGAGTTCTTCATCCTCTTTTGGGGGACGAAATGAATTTTTATTTACTTTAAGTGATCTAACAATCATTGGAGTACTTAACGGATGTACTTTGTCCATATAGAATCGTTTTACGATTTTCTCAATATAGGCAGATTGATGAACAAAAATTTCATCTGCTAAATGTTCAATTTGCTGACCCAGACAAAGTTCTGTCTTTCTGAGATTTTTCATCTCAAATTCTTTAAATATTCAATTGCCTTTTGGACCTCTTTAGGAGTTCCAATGAGATGTATATCATCAACATAAACAACGAGTATAACAAACTCTGATCCCATTTTCTTAATAAAAATACATGGACAAATGACATCATTTATATATCTTTTATTTATCAAGTACTCACTTTATACCATATCCGCCTCGATTATTTCAAACCATATAATGATCTTTGCAATTTGACTGAGAACATTTCTCGAGACTTATTACATGTTTCAGGCAATTTAAATTCTTCTAGAATTTTCATGTAAATTTCACTGTCAAGTGAACCATAAAGATAAGTTGTAACTACGTCCATTAGATGAATTTCAAGATTTTTATGTACAGCCAAACTGATGAGATATCGAAAAGTTATTTCATTCATAATAGGTGAATATGTTTCTTCATAGTTGACACCGGGTCTTTGAGAGAATCCTTGTGTAACAAAGCGTGCCTTGTATCTTACAATTTCATTTTATCTCATTTAGCTTTCATGTAAAAACCCATTTATAGCCAACTAGTTTTATACCATCAGGGGTTTGGACTATAAATCCAAATACCTCACGCTTAGAGAGTGAATTCAACTTAGATTGAATTGCTTCTTTCCATTTAGGTCAATCATTTCTGCATCGACATTCTTCGACGGATTTAGGCTCAATATCCTCACTATCTTGCATGAGATTAAGTGCAATATTATATGCAAAAACATTATCCATTATAACTTTCGATCAATTTAAATTTATCTCATCACCAATAAAATTTATTGAAAGTTCTTCATTCACTTGAGTCTCAAGTTCATTGATTTCTTCAGGAATATCAGGATTTCTCAAGTCTTGACCTTCTTCAGGAGGTTATTTTGTAGTATCATCTTTATTATTCTTTATACTTCTCTTTCTAGGATTTTTATCCTTTGAGCCCAATGATCTACCATGCTTCAGGCGTATTTGGGATTCAGAAGCTGTGATACTAGCAGATGGTCATTTTGGGACATCAATCCAGATAGAGACATTCATTGCAGGTATATGTGACTTAGTTATCCGTTTCAAATCAGTAAATGCATCTGACATTTTATTTGTTATTTTCTGCAAGTGAATAATCTTTTGTACTTCTTACTCACAAATAGAAGTATGTGGATCAAGATGAGACAAAGATGGATTTTTTCACAAAATTTCTCTTTTGATTTCATTGTTTTTCCCCCTAATTTTGAGAAATGTATCTCATCAAACCGACAATCTGCAAATCATGCAGTGAACATATCTCCATTCAGAGGTTCAAGATAACGAATAATGGAGGGTGATTCATACCCAACATATATTCTTAACCTTCTTTGAGGTCCCATCTTAGTGCGGTATGGTGGTGTTATAGGCACATACAGAGCGCGCTCAAAAACTCTTAAATGAGATATATTAGGTTCTTGACCCAAAATCAACTACAATGGAGAAAACTTATGATAATGTGTCGGTCTAAGACGAATCAGAGTTGCTGTATGCAAAATTGCATGACCCCAAACAGAAGTGGTAACATAGTTTTCATAAGCAAAAGTCTTACCATCGACTGCAATCTTTTAATTAATGACTCAATAAGGCCATTTTGAGTGTGAATATGCGCTACAGGATGCTCAACTCTTATCCCAATTGATAAGCAATAATCATTAAATGCTTGGGATGTAAATTCTGCAGCATTGTCAAGGCGAATTGTTCTAATCCGATTATCGAAAAATTATGCCTGTAATCGTATAATTTGTGCCAACAATTTTATAAATGCCAAGTTATGAGATGATAGCAGACATACATGAAACCCTCTTGAAGATGCATCTATTAGCACTATAGAGTACCTAAACGACCCACTAGGTGGGTGAATAGGTTCACAAATATCTCCATGTATACATTCCAAGAACACAGGGGACTCAATTCTCACTTTTGTTTGTGATGGTCTCACAATTAACTTGCCTTGATAACAAGCAGTGCATGAGAATTCATCATTTAAAAGAATCTTGATATTTTTTAATGGATGACCATTTGCATTTTCTATAATCCGTCTCATCATTATGGATTCAGGATGTCCCAAACGATTGTTCCAAAGCGCAAAAATATGGAACACTACTACAAAAAGTCCTTTTAACGGCAATAAAATTTGACTTTTCCGGCAATAACAGTTGCCGCGATAACCTATATCGGCCTATAGTCTTTAGCCGGCAATGTTGGGGTCAGCAATGTCTTTCCCAACCATTGTGTGTAATGCTGGTAAAGTGCAGCATGGATTGCCGCTAAAAATCACTAGCTTTTATGGCAATTATTTGTGACAATTATATTGGCTACCAAAACCTAATTCATAACTGCTAACTATGGTCTTTTAGTGGTCATTGTTTCATACAAATAGCCACTAATAGTTTTAACCACATTTTCAATGGCAATTAATGGCTACAATATTCCTTCCAAAACACATATTAGTTTACCCTTATAGCATACATTTTTATTGAAGGTAAATCCAATTAAATTGTCGCTAATAGTTGACATTTTTAACGACAATTGTTTGAAAGCTCTAATAAAGGTTACAATATTGCTAGTTAAAACTTCATTATGTAACCCTTTAATATCTATTTTCATGGACGATGAATTAAATTAAACTAATGTTAAAAATCATAATCTTTAACACAATTGTTTAGCCGTCGTTAATAATAACTACTACATTAATTGAGAATAGTAACAACAAAGTTTGGCAAATGTTAAAAATATATTACTAATAAAATAGAATATATCTCATGAAATCAAGTCAATTAAAAGAAAAGTACTAATAAAAAATATGAGTATCATAACTTACAAAATTTTTTATTGTTCCTACTAATATATTAAATAATATCTTTAAAATATTTTTTCAACTCTTCTTCGTATTGAAATCTCCCACATGTGAAATTTGCTAACTTTATATTTTATGACCTGAAACAAGAAAAATAAATGTGTCAAAAGATGAAAGATATATAATGTATATAAAAACATCACACATAGTGTGACTAATTTGAAGAAATACAAGCAAGAAGCATCTGACAACACGAAGTCTTATTCTTGTTTATGGACATAGAATCATGTTATCTAATTCTTGTCTAAAAAGTTAAGAATATTAAATGATGTCAAGGTAGAAGATGTTATAGACGAAGTTATGCAGTTGAACTGCAAATAATTATTAAAAGTAGAGAATCTACACATTTTGCTATTGTTCTTCTACTACAAATTTCATTTAGGAATTCCGCGGGATAATACCATTAAAAGTAGGATGATCATAAGTTGTAGCCCAATTTACTTGATAGATAAGCACATATTCCATACAATGATATACAATTTTCTTTTCTCTATCTTATTTTTCAAAAAATGCATGATTTATAAAATTTTCTACTCCATTCAAGTATTCTTTACCAAGTTTGTCAAAAGATATTCATCTTTAACTTCTAGTATTGTCCATGATGATGAAGATATTTTTTTTATTTTATGCAATTAATAATAGCTAAAATACGTTAGTAAAAAGGAAGAAAATTAATCAAATTCTATGAGTGTGGAAAATATGTTAACCGCAGCTAATTGCTGAAAGTAGGATACTACAAAGGATTTTACTAATGTTCTTCAAGTAGAAAATTCACTTAGAAATTCTGACGAAGAAAAAAATTATTTCAAAAGTAACAAAACTTCTTAAAATGATATCTCAGAGTAAACTATTGTGATGAGGAAAAGAATCGGATCGTCAATAATAAGAGACTTAAACTCTTTCAAGAAACAATCAGTGAACAAAAATCTATTACCATCTCAATAAAAATGATTAGCAACTCACTTAGGATCCTTTTTAATTCACATGTCTCACTAACGATCTGTCAAAGAAAACAGACTTACAATCTTTCCAGTGACTTGTCCAATGGATTTGTGAGTCTAATTGTTAGACAGATTTACAGAGAACAAGTAATCAAATAGTAGTAATGATGTCAATTGTTGTTACAACTCTTACTCGAGCTTTAGCTAATGTAACTGGGAAATAACTGATACTTATGAAATCAGACAAAATTCAATAGATTTAAGAGGTCTTTGGCTAATCCAGATGGATACATTCCTAATATATATATATATATATATATATATATATATATATATAGACTCCTACGTGTATGCAGATGCATCTAAGAGGGTGTTTGGATAGGTTTAAAAGCTGGTGAAACCTACTTTAAAGCTCTTTTTAGTTTTTGGAAGTGTTAGAAAATCCTAAAATAGCTTAAAATAAGTTTAAAATAACTTAAAATAAGTTCAAAAGTTAGAAGTTGGTCCCCCTACTTTTTTCTTTTTAGCTTAAAAGTCATTTATGTTTGACCAACAAATTTACCTTTTTATCCCTAATGTTTGCTTATAA
>JAABOM020058874.1:0-13435 GCA_011800125.2 Solanum clarkiae
AATAAACCACAAGTGTGGACGTCATCAAATAGGACGCAGCACAACGTGAAACTTTTTCTTAGCAGCAAACTGGGACATAGTCTGAGAGGGGGCGTCAAATATTTCGGACACGAGCTAGAAGCAACTACTACCACCATCTAACCACACCCCTGTCAGAAGTCTTGTGGGTATTTCCATGAGTCAGTTAGTTCATTTTCAGTTTCTCCTTCGGATAATCTCTACTCTCACCCGAGACAATCTAACAATCTGAGTGACAATATACCAAGAATTTCGAAAATTATATCCACGTAAGTTCTCAATTATGAATGTGAAGTGCACCGCATTTATGATTAGGAGATTGCAAGCCTCTGTTTCGTGACTCAACTTATTCGTCACTCCTCCTGGTCCAGAGGTCATCTCCGCATAAGGAATTTTCTCTTCAACCGATAGAGTCGAATTACAAGTAGCCTGATTTCTGGGTCCAAAGGATATATAGGCGGGCTCAATTGAAATCTCGGTTGCATTCCATCTTCAACTCTATTTTCTTTATTATGTTTGTATTTATTTGAATGCTAACACTCTTGTTTATTATTTTTAGATTTAATCTAATTAAATTCCCCAAGCATGTCGAAATTATTTATATTATTTAATGTCATTCTATTTTAAAAGGTGTTTGTATTTTAAGAATAAAAAATAAATAAAAAATATGAAAAGGTGATTTTATCAAACTTAGTAAATTTTTTGAGTTTAGTCAATTTTTAATTTAATTGAGTCTTGTCAAATCTCTTTTAAGTTTAGTCAAATTTTTTTTTTCAAAATTGGTCAATCCTTTCAAAAATATATCAAAGTTAGTCAAATTTTCTAATCGCCGGATAACCGTATTTAGCGGCCATTTCGAGTGCGTAAAACTTTCTCGAAGTGGAAATATGAACCCGAACTCATTCTTTGGATTTTAAAAGATTTTTTCTGTTAGGGTCTTTTAAAATATTTTATTGGTTTCCTAGTTATCCGTAAAATTAGGTGGCGAATCTGTTTTATTTCAATTTTTTTTTAAAAAAAAATAAAAATTGGTTTTTCTCAAATTAATTGAGTTTTAATCAATTTTTAATTTTTTTTATATATTTCTTTAAAAAGCCAGTCATTTTTCGGCGTAACACGAACTACCTTCACATATATAACATATTATTTTTCAACAATTGATATCAAGGTCTGCTCACATTTAACTAGATATATAACTGGTGTGTTTCATTAACTAGATATATAAATATTTTTACATTTAATTTATATGACTTATTTTCTTTAGTCACTTCCAAAAACAATAAGACATTTCTATATTTAATAACAATTAAACTTTAAAATGTTCATTGACCTTAAAGAAATAACTTATAACTACAATATGTATGACTTATTTTATGCCATAATTGTTTTTAAAAAATTCTTTCTTAAACTCAATTGCCACATAAATTTAGACAGAGTAACTAAGTAGTGTATCCCATTGTATATCTAATTTAATTTGAAGTTTAATACTTATGCATTTTGTTATTTTCTTGCAGCATGAAAATAGAGAAAATTTTGATTTTGCTTTTGTTGATGCTGACAAAGGTAGTTATCAAAAGTACCATGATAAATTGTTGCAATTGGTGAAGGTTGGTGGTATAATAGTGTATGATAATACACTTTGGTATGGGACAGTTGTTATGCCAGAAGAATGTGTTGAGGAAGCAAGGAAACCAAATAGGCTTTATATAATTGAATTTAACAAGTTTTTAGCTAATGATAATAGAGTTCAAATTTCTCAAGTCCCTATAGGGGATGGAATCATCATTTGCAGGTGACTCTGAAGATTCTAAGGATCTATCATAAATAAACGAAGTATGCTAATATTTTTGTTACGTTGTTGGTCTTGAGTTATATGCATATGCTATCTATTTAAAGTGAATTATTGTATTACTTTACCCTATTATCAAACTAATTATGAATGTCAAGACATTATGTTCATATATTTTTATGACTCTAAAGAATTCATTAAAAGTTATCAAGTCCAAAGCAACTTGAGTTGAGTTAAAAAAATATTTTGAGTTGTCCTTTCAGCATAAGTTGTACAAGAAGTCTGTTTATTACGTTTTTTTTTTCAAGCTTAGCATATCAATTTTGGAAGAAAGATCCAACAAGTTAAAGTATTTTACGTTACTATTTATTATGACTAATTTTCAGAGTTTAGTGAATTGAGATATTATGCATTATTACTAAGAAGGAGTGGTGCCAAAAGCATTTTTTTTTTCCATAGTAAAGAGCATAGCTATTTTCTTTCAAAGAAAGCATTACCAGTTATGAGGAAGCATTATTAGTTTTGAGAAAGAAGAGCCAATTTAAAAGAAAAATAAGTTAAGCCATGGCTCCAAGTAACAGATTTTAGTTTGCTCCTAAATTGGGACACCTTTAAAGTCATTGTTCCTTTTCCAAGCTTTTTAAGCTTCTAGATCTATTATGTGGTGAGCATTGTTACCCTCTTGAAGTTGACTTAGAATATGATTTACACCTTCAAGTGTGTTTTGCTTATCTAAAACATACACTATCTTACATCTCCAGATGTCATAATTATCATCATTTAGTTTCTCGCATTTGTTGAAGTCAGCAATAATACTTTTTGATGTCATGTTTGTAGTTTCAGATACAATTATGCAAGTTGTATGTTCAACAATTATATATGTGTCATACAAACTCAAGCAAATGAATTCTAATAAAGGTTTCACATTTAATGTAAAATCAAAGAACATTTAAACATCCAATTATCATCTACGATCTAAATATTTAATCAAAATTAAAAATTAATTCTTTTAATATGTATTAATACGATGAAGACTTAATCACAAAATTCTACTAAGTATTAGATCAATTATTATGTTTTAGTGTGCCATCGAAACCTGAGCTAGTGCCCCATGCAGCGCCAGAATTCGTGGACTAAAACCCACATAAATCTACCGAAATTGCCTGTTTTGGCTTTCTTGGCCCATAAAATCCTAACATGCCTCCGCCAATACCGTCGGAACACCTGGGCCTCTCGTTGGACTCGTTGCGGACCCAATCGTATGATTTTTCATGAATCTTGCATCGGAGCCCTATGCAATGTCAGAATCCGTGAGATAACACCCATAGAAATCTGCCGAAATGGCTAGTTTCGCCTTCCTTGGACCATAAGATCCTACCAGGCCTCCGCCAATGTCGTTAGGCAACCTGGGATCTTGCCTGCCTCATTGCGGAACCACTTGTATATTTTTTTCGAGAATCTTGCGCTGGAGTCCCATGCAGCGCTGGAATCCGTGGTGTAACATATACAGAAATCTGCTGAAATAGCCTGTTTCGGCTTCCTTGGCCCACAAAATCCTACCAGGTCTCCGCCAACATTGCCGGGCCACTTGGGCCTCTTGCTGGCTCGTTGCGGACCCATTCGTATGATTTTTTGGGAATCTTGTACCAGATCCCCATCCAATGCCAGAATCCGTGGGCTAACACCCTCAGAAATCTATCGAAATCACCTATTTCGCCTTCCTTGGCCCATACAATTCTACCAGGCCTCCGCCAGCGTCGTCGGGCCACTTGAGCCTCTTGCCGGGCTTATTGCGGACCCAGTCGCATGATTTTTGGGAATCTTGTATCGGAGCCCTATGCAGCGCCAGAATCCTTGGGCTAACACCCATAAAAATCTATCAAAATCACCTATTTCGCCTTCCTTGGCCCATACAATCCTACCAAGCCTCTGCCAGCGCTGCTGAGCCACTTAGGCCTCTTGTCGGGATAATTCCGGACCCACATACGATTTTTCAGGAATCTTGAACCAGAGCCCCTTGTAGCACCAGAATCCATGGGCTCACACCCACAAAAATCTGCCAAAATCGACTGTTTTGCCTTCCTTAGCCCATAAAATCCTACCAACCCTACGCCAAGGCCACTGGGCCACCTGAGCCTCTTGTCAGGCTCATTGCGGACCCACTCACATGATTTTTTGGGAATCTTCTGTCGAAACTCTATGCAGCACCAGAATCCGTAGGCTCATACCCACAGAAATCTACCGGAACCGCCTGTTTCAACTTCCTTGGCCCATAAGATCCTACCAGGACTCCAGCAATGCCGCGGGAACACTTGGGCCTCTTGCTGAGCTCATTGTGCCCATCGTATGATTTTTCATGAATCTTGGGCCCGGAGCCCCATGCAGTGCCAGAATACATGGGATAACACCCACAGAAATTTGCAGAAATCGCCTGTTTCGCCTTCTTTGGACCATAAAATCTTACTAGACCTCCGCCAATGCCGCCGAGCCACCTGGGCCTCTTGCAGGGATTGTTATGGTCCTACTCATAAGCGTTTTTGGGAATCTTGCATTGGAGTCCCATGCAGCGCCAGAATTCATGGGCTAACACCCACAAAAATCTGTCGAAATTGTCTGTCTTGACTTCCTTGGCCCATAAAATCCTACAAGGCCTCTGCCAATGTTGTCGGGCCACTTGGACATTTTATCGAGCTCGTATGAACCCACTCGTATGATTTTTCGTAAATCTTACTCTAGAGCCCCATCAGTGCCAGAAGCCATGGGCTAACACCCATAGAAATCTACCGAAATCGCCTGTTTCAGCTTCCTTGGCACATAAAATCCTATTAGGCCTCTGCCAACGTTGTCGGGCCACTGGCCTCTTGTAGGGCTCTTTGCAGACCCATTAATATGATTTTTTAGGAATCTTGTACCCACAATTAACTATTGAAATCACCTGTTTTGCCTTCCTTGGCCCATAAAATCCTACCAAGCCTCCGCCAACACCACCGGGACACTTAAGCCTCCTACCAGGCTTGTTGCGAACCCACTCGTATAATTTTTTAGGAATCTTGCGCTGGAGACCCATGCAGTACCAGAATCCTTGGGCTCACACCCACAAAAAATCTGTCGAAATCGTCTGTTTCGCCTTCCTTGGCCCTAAAAATTCTACCAGGCATCCACCAAGGCAATCAGGCTACCTGGGCCTATTGCCGAGCTCTTTGTGGACCCAATCGTATGATTTTTCGAGAATCTTTCATCGGAGCCCCATGTGGCACCATAATCCGTGGGCTAGCACCCACATAAATCTGTTGAAATCGCTTGTTTCGACTTCCTTAGCCCATAAGATCTTACCAGGCCTCCGTCAACATTGCGAGCCACTTGGGCCTCCTTTCGAGTTCGTTACGAGCCCACTCGTATGATTTTTCGAGATTTTTGCACCGAAGCCCCATGCAACGCCAGAATTTGTGGGCTAACACCCACAAAAATCTGCCGAAATTGCTTGTTTCGCTTCCTTGGCCCAGAAAATCCTACCAGGCATCCACTAATGCCGCGGGGCAACCTGGGCCTCTTGCCGGGCTCGTTGTGGACCCATTCTTATGATATTTCAGGAATCTTGCGTCGGAGTCCAATACAGCTTCAGAATCCGTGGGCTAACACCCACAGAAATCTACCGAAATCGTGACTTGGCCCAAAAATTCCTACCAAGCCTCTACCAACGTTGTCAGGCTGCCTGGGCATCTTAGCGGGCTTGGTGCAGACGAACTTGTATGAGTTTTCGAGAATCTTGCGTCGGAGCCCCATGCAATGCCAATCCGTCCAAATTGCTAATTTCGGCTGCCCTGGCCCAAAAAATCCTACCAGGGCCTCTTGTCGGGCTCAGTTTGGGCCACCTGAGCCTCTTGTCGGGCTCAGTTTAGGCCCACCTATATGATCTTATAGGAATCTTGCGGCGGAGTCCTATGCAACACTTGAATCCATGGGCTAACACCGAAAGAAATCTGCCGAAATCTCCTATTTCGGCTTCTTTGGCCCAAAAAAATCCTATCAGGCCTCCACCAACGCCGGCAGGCCACTTGGGCCTCTTGACGGGCTCGTTGCGAACCCAGTTGTATGATTTTTCAAGAATTGTACACCTGAGCCCCATGCAACGCTAGAATCCATGGGCCAACACCCATAAAAATCTGCCGAAATCAATTATTTTGCCTTCCTTGGCCTATAAAATCCTATCAGGCCTCTGCCAACGCTGTCGAGCTACCTAGGCCTCTCGCCGGGTTCGTTGCGGACCCACTCATATGATTTTTCAGGAATTTTGCGTCGAAGCCCCATGCAGCGCCATAATCTATGGGCTAACACCCACATAAATCTGCCGAAATCTCCTATTTTGCCTTTCTTGGCATATAGAATACTACCATGCCTCCGCTAGCGCTGCTGGGCTACTTGTCGGGATCATTGTGGAACCACACGTATGATTTTTTTGGGAATGTTGCGCTGGAGCCCCATGCAGGGCTAGAATCCGTGGGCTAACACCCACACTAATCTGGCGAAATTGCATGTTTCGCCTTCCTTGGCCCATAAAATCCTACCAGCCTCCGCTAATATTATCGGACCACCTGGGCTTCTTGCAGGACTCGATGTGGACCCACTCTTATGATTTTTTGGGAAACTTACGCCGGAGCCCCATGCAATGCAAAAATTAGTGAGCTAACACTCACAGAAATTTGTCAAAATTACCTGTTTTAGCTTTCTTAACCCATAAAATCCTACCAGGCCTCCGCTAACACCACTGGGCCACCTGGGCCTCTCGTCGGACTCGTTATGGGCCCACTCATATGATTTTTTGTGAATCTTGCAATGGAGCTCCATGCAGCGCCATAATTCGTGGGTTAACACCCACAGAAATCTGTCGAAATCGCCTGTTTCGCCTTCCTTGATCCAAAAAATCCTACCAAGGCTCCGCCAACACCGTCAGGCCACCTTGGCCTCTTGCCAAGCTTGTTGCAGACCCACTCGTATGGCTTTTAGAGAATCTTGCACCTGAGCCCCATACAGCGCCAGAATCCGTGCATTAATAGCCACAGAAATCTACTGAAATCGCGTGTTTTGCCTTCCTTGGCCTATAAAATTCTACCAGGCCTTCGCCAATACAGCTAGGCCACCTAGGCCTCCTTACAGGCTCATTGTAGATCCACTTGTATGACCTTTTGGGAATCTTGCGCTGGAGCCCCATGCTTGTAAGAATTTGTGGGCTATTACCCACATAAATCTGCCTAAATCGCTTGTTTTACCTTCTTTGGCCCATAAAATCCTACCAGGCCTCCGCCAACGCTGCCGGGACACCTAGGCCTTTTGCTGGGATCATTGCGGCCCCACTCATATAATTTTTCGGAAATCTTACACTGGATCCCTATGTAGCACCAAAATCCATGGGCTAACACCTACGAAATCTGCCGAAATTGCCCTTTTTGCCTTCCTTGCCCCAAAAACTCCTACCAGGCCTCCATCAATATCACTGGGCCATGTAGACCTCCTACTGTACTCGTTTCGAAGCTACTCGTATGATCATTCAAAAATCTTACGCCAGATCCCCATGCAGCACCACAATCTGTGGGCAAACACCCACAAAAATCTGTCGAAATCATCTGTTTCGCCTTCCTTGGCCCATAAAATCCTACCAGGTCTCCTCCAACGCTGAAGGGCCACTTGGGCCTCTTACCGAGCTCGTCATGGACCCACTAGTATGATTTTTTGAGAATCTTGCACCGGAGCCTGATGCAGCGCCAAAAATCCATGGACTAACACCCACATAAATCTGCCGAAATCACATATTTTGCCTTACTTGGCCCATAAAATCCTACCAGACCTTTGCCAATGCCGTCGAGCAACCTGGGCCTCTTTCCAGGCTCGTTGTGAATCCACTCATATATTTTTCAGGAATCTTGTACCAAAGCCCCATGCAGCGCCATGATCTGTGGGCCACTCACCTGTTTCGCCTTCCTTGGCCCATAAAATCTTACATGGCCTCGCCAACACCATCGGGCTACTTGGTCCTCTTACTGGGATCGTTGTGGACCCACTCATATTTTTTCTTGAATCTTGCATTGGAGCCCCATGCAGCACCAGAATACATGGGCTAACACCAATAGAAATCTACCGAAATCGCCTGTTTCGCCTTCCTTAGCCTATAAAATCCTACTAGGCCTGCACCAACGTCGCTGGGCCACTTAGACCTTTTACCGGACTCGTAGCGGACCTACTTGTATGATTTTTTGGTAATCTTGTGCCGGAGCCCCATGCAGCGCCAGAAGCCATGGGTTAACACCCACAGAAATCGGTCGAAATCGCCTGTTTCAGCTTACTTAGCGCATAAAATCCCATTACGCCTCCGCCAATGCCTTAGGGCTACCTGGGCCTCTTGCCGAGCTCATTGCAGACCCACTCATATGATTTTTCAAAAATCTTGCGCTAGAGCCTAATGCAACGCCAAAATCCGTGGACTAACACCCACAGAAATATGTTGAAATTGCCTGTTTCGCCTTTCTTAGCCCAAAACATCCTACCAGGCCTCCGCCAATGCCCCCGGGCCACCTGGGCCTCTTATCGGTCTCGTTGCAGACCCACTCATAAGATTATTCAGGAATCTTGTGCCGGTGCCCCATGCAAAGCCAGAATCTATGGGCTAACACCCATAGAAATATGTTAAAATCACATGTTTCGCCTTCCTGGCCCATAAAATCCTACCAGGCCTTCGCTAACGCCGCCATGCCACTTGGACCTCTTTTCGAGCTCGTTTAGGACCCACTCATATGATTTTTTGAGAATCTTGCGTCTAAGCCCCATGTAAGGCTAGAATATGTGGGCTAAAACTCACAGAAATCTACTGAAATTGTTTGTTTCACCTTCTTTGGTCCACAAAATCTATTTTTTTCCCTCCACTGTCGGGCCACCTGGGGCTCTTGCTGGGCTCATTGCAAACCCACTCGTATAATTTTTTAGGAATCTTACATCGAAGTCCAATGTAGCGCAAGAATCAGTGGGCTAACACCCATAAAATCTGCCTAAATTATTTGTTTCACCTTCTTTGGCCCATAAAATCTTATCAGGTCTCCGCCAACACCGTCGGGACACCTAGGCCTATTACCAGGCTCGTTGCAAACCCACTCATATGATTTTTTGAGAATATTACGTCGAAGCCCTATGTAGAGCTAGAATCCATGGGCTAACACCTATAGAAATATGTCGAAATCGCCTGTTTCGCCTTCCTTGGCCCAAAACATCCTACCAAGCCTCCGCCAACACCTCTGGGCCACCTGGGACTCTTGCTGAGCTTGTTACAGACCCACTCATAAGATTTTTCAGAAATCTTGCACCGGAGCCCCATGCAGCTCCAGAGTCCATGGGCTAACACCCACAGAAATCTTCCATATCGCGTATTTCACCTTCCTTGGCCCAAATAATCCTACCAGGCTTCCGCCAACACCGCCGGGCCACCTGGGCCTCTAGCCGGGCTCGTTGCGTACCCACTTGTATGATTTCTCGTGAATCATTTGTCGAAGCCTCA
Organism: Solanum clarkiae; assembly: GCA_011800125.2. NCBI lineage: Eukaryota > Viridiplantae > Streptophyta > Magnoliopsida > Solanales > Solanaceae > Solanum > Solanum clarkiae. The sequence goes on from JAABOM020058874.1 coordinate 9,348, forward strand.
TGCAGCGCCAGAAGCCGTGGGCTAACACCCATATAAATCTTCTGAAATCGCTTGTTTCCGCTTCCTTGGCCCATAAAATCCTACCAGGCCTCCGTCAACGCTGCTGGGCCACCTAGGCCTCTTGCCATCTCGTTGTGGACCTACTCGTATGATTTTTCGAGAATCTTGCGATGGAGCCCAATGCAGCGCCAGAATCCGTGGGATAACACCCACAGAAATCTGTCAAATACTAAGTACGTTGTTGAATAGACTGGTCGTAGTTGGAAATTTAGATTTTTGACTTATTCTCAAGTCTCTATAGTGTGATGGAATGACCATTTGTAGGCGACTCCGAAGATTTTCGAGGAGTTATCAGAATTAAATAATCTTTTTATTGACAAAAATTAAGAATAACACTAAGTATATTGTTATTGTAGCACTAGAGAAACCGTAGTTGGAAAATAAGAATCCAAATAAATTGTAAAAAGCGTGTTAATTTGTGAATTTCCTAAAGTAATAATCTTCAAATAAAAGAGTGAGTGAACAATTAATTTGCCATTTACATTATTGATATCCGTGATGTTGATGAAAGATTCTCCAATTGAAATGGACTTTGTGATCTCTCAAGAAAACTAGTTGAGACAAAGAAACACCTTAACTTTCCTCTTGTATTCCTTGGTGAAATTTGTTTTTCTTTTATCGGTTGCTACCCCAGTCGTTGAAAGAGATTTTCCAGCAATGAAGTTTATCAAGAATGCCTTACAAAATCAGATGAGTGATGAACTTTTAAGCGATTACTTAGTTCTTTATGCAGAAAAAAATGTATTTGTTAGTATTTCTAATGATGCTATTGTAAAAAGATTTCAAGAGATGAAACCGCATTGAGTACGATTGTGATAATGTAATTATATTTTACTTCCACAAATATTTTATTTTTTGTATTTAGACTTTATATTTTGATACCCCTTAAGTATAAAAAAATCTTAGAGTAATAATTAATAAATTATCTTCATGTGATTTATGATTTTTGAATTAATTCGAGCTATGAAATTAAACAACCACTAAAGTTTATATTAAAATACATTATTCACATCACATTCTTTAGAATGCGACACTTTCTTAAACTCTATTTATGCAGAATATTTTATGTATAAAATTTATCTTCTTTTTTTAACAAAATCTTTTTGTGTACATATAAGACAGTAAAATTACTCATGAAAATTTTATTTGCCCCATTGACAAAGACCTAGGATTTAATAACTATTAAAATGCCTACTAACATGACTTTAGTGGTAACAGGCATCTTATTTTATTACGGGCACGTTCTATGGCTAACACTTCACATCTTATCATGATTTTGTATTTTACTATTATGATTTATCTAAATCTAATATTATTATTGATCTGAATTCAATATTTTTAATGAAAATTATAAATTTCTATAAAAATTTATGAGAATTGCAATGAATAGTAGAATATAAGTCCATAAATCAAAATATATCCCTCTAGATTGTACCTCTCTCACATACATAGGAAATTAAGAAGTATTTAAAGATGGAGGTGAATTTAGAATATGAAAATAATGGAGCACGGCAAAAAAAAAAAGCACGTTAGTAAAAATAATATCACGCAATATTGTTTTGTCAAAATTTTATTAAATATCTATAGGCCTAGTCTAACAAATACATTTGAGGAATCGTGTTAAATATGTGATATTTTTTTAATGTATATAGAGTTTTTACAAAAAAAATCAAAAAAATTGACAATGACATGGTGGCTGATTGTGAAGCAATGATACAATCTTATTTATAATTGGTGAATCAATAGACTAAATTTACTGAGAAATACATTATTGTTTAAAAAGTAACAAATTAATTTTCAATGATCCTTCTTTTACAAGTATAAAGCATAATCACATACTGTGTTACTAAAAATTAGATGAAGGTAGGTACAAACCAAATAAATTATTTTTTTAATTATAAATAAAATATAGAATTAAAAGTAATATATCCAGTATTATTGTATTTGGCATATTTACACTATGCCATCATTACCAAATTCCTCACCCCTAACACGTGTCTTACAATACAAAAACTCAAACTATCTCTCACACACAAGGTCACATTAATAGCAATTCAATTTTTTTTATTAAAAAGTTTAAAATCTAAAGAAGTAAATATGAGAATTAGTTAAAAAGAATTTGACATGTATATGTGTGTGGTTGAGCATTAGCAGGCAAAAAAAAAAAGATGTTAGAGTGTAAGAATTATAGAAAGTGATCATGTATGCCAAATAGAGCAACAAATAGAGCAACAAATAGAGAGAGAGAAAGAAAGAGAGAGAAAGAGAGAGAGAGTTCCATAGAGACATGGGGAAGCTAAGAGTTATATCGTTGAAAAGAGTCTGAGTGGCCAATTATATGTATGTGACTATAGAATAACATAAGGGTTTAAGATGCATATTCTTGTGGATGGTGATTCCTTGACCGTGTGGAGGTTTATGCTTATAGTCTAATAGAGGTAATTGATTCACAAATTTAGAGAGAGGACCTTGAGAGCTAAAGGGGAGATGATGATTGATGTGAGTAATTGAAGTAGATCTTAAGTTTTTGGATTGTGATAGGCTGATCAAGATGAGATCTCAATTCTTTTCTGCCTTATATAGTCCTTATACTTCAGTTGAGGTAACATTCCACTCCTTTGGGGTGTATGACTATTCGTACCTGTGGCTTAGTCCCATGCACATCATGTTACTTCCCAACCATGCTGAGTTCTAAGGATGAGAAGCGATGAATTCATTCATTGATCTTGTTCTTACCCCTATGAATCCAAGAGTTTCTAGTCTCATGTTGAATGTGATGCGACTTGAGAGATTGTAATCTATGAATGTTCTTAGATAAGATTTCTTGATTGAATCGTGCTAATGATCTTTCGTTCTAAGCTCTTTAAGGAATCCAGCTTTCCAACCTTGATAGAAGTGTTGACGATAGTAGAGAGGTGAAGATTGATGAGAGAGACTGAGAGTTCTTGATTCGGATGTCATCTTACGCATATACTGACCTTCAACTTATTATTCCATTATTGATGATAGGATGTAAAGTATCAAGTTTCAGATGTATGATCTTACTTATTTTACATGGAGAGATAATAAAAATCTTTTTGTGTACATGTAAGGCAATAAAACTACTCATAAAAATTTTATTTGCCCCATTGACAAAGACCAAGGATTTAATAATTATCAAATACCTACCAACATGACTTTAGTGGCAATAGACATCTTATTTTATTATCGGCACATTCTATGGCTAACATTTCACATCTTATCACCATTTTATATTTTATTACTATGATTTATCTAAATCTAATATTATTGTTGATCTGAATTCAATATTTTTAACGCAAATTATAAATTTCTATAGAAATTTATGAGAATTGCAATAAATAGTAGAATATAAGTCCATAAATCAAAATATATTCCTCTAGATTGTACCTCTCTCACATACATAGGAAATTAAGAAGTATTTAAAGATGGAGGTGAGTTCAGAATATGAAAATAATGGAGTACGGCAAAAGCAAATGCACGTTAGTAAAAATAATATGCAATATTTTTTTGTCAAAATTTTATTAAATATCTATAGGCCTAGTCTAACAAATACATTTGAGGAATCGTGTTAAATATGTGATTTTTTTTAATGTATATAAAGTTTTTACAAAAAAAATTGACAATGACATGGTGGTTGATTGTGAAGCAATGATATAATCTTATTTATAATTGGTGAATCAATAGACTAAATTTATTGAGAAACACGGTATTGCTTAAAAGTAACAAACTAATTTTCAATGATCCTTCTTTTATAAGTATAAAGCATAATCACATACTGTGTTACTAAAAATTAGACGAAAGTAGGTTGTTACGTCAAAAAACGACGGGCTTTTAAAGAATAATGAAAAAATTGTTTAAAAATCAAAAAATCGATTAAGACTCAATTAATTTGAGAAAAATTAATTTTTTTTGTCACGACCCGTCCCAGGGACCGAAGATCAGGGTAGAGACCCTCCCGCTTAGGACATCTGTCTGCTGTTGAAGTGCTCCATTTGTCTTCGGAGCAG
>JAABOM020058875.1:0-13431 GCA_011800125.2 Solanum clarkiae
TCTTTTTTTATATCCTAATTATTCTTTATTTAAATTGGGGTATTACAAGAACACTGGTGCACTCCAAAGTGATTGGCTAGTCCTAATAAAATTCTTTTCCAATAAATTCCTCAATTACTCCTTCAATTCCTTTAACTCTGCCAGGGTCATACGATAAGGGGGAATTGAAATGAGTTGAGTATCGGGAAGGAGGTCTATACTAATGTCTATTTCCCTTTCGGGAGGAACACTAGGAAGGTCACTAGGAAAGACATCACGAAACTCATTTACCACCGGAACCAACTCTATAGGAAGGACTTTGGACTCAAGATCCCCAACCCTCAAAAGATGATAGAGACATCCCTTAGAGATCAACTTTTGGACTTTAATACAAGAGATAAACCTATCCTTGACCACCACATCATGACTGTCCCACTCAAGGACGGGTTCATTTGAGAATTGGAATTTGACCCTACGGGTTCTACAATCAATAGAGACATAATGTGAATGCAACCAATCCATCCCCAGAATGACATCAAATCCATCATATCTAACTCAATAAGATCACAAGGCAAAATTTTATGCAAAATGTAAACGGAAAAATTTCTATAGACCTTTCTAGCAACAATAAATGCACCAATGAGAGTAAACACCTCATAAGATTCACACAACAATTAGGGCTCAATATGAAACTTTTTGGCAACAAAAAGATAAGAAAGAGTGGCACCCGGGTATATCAAGCATACATATCAAAATCAAAGACTTTTAATATACCGGTGATGACATCGAGAACCTCATCTACACCTTGCCTTTGTTGAAGAGTATAGAACCGATTGTGCCTGGGGGAACCACCTTGTTGGCCTCCTCTCTCTAAAGGAACTGCATTTGCACCCCGATCTTGTGTACGAACATCTTTACCCTTATTGTAATTACGTGAACAATCAATCATCTTGTGGCCTACTTCTCCATAACCAAAAAAAGCATTATCCATCAAGCATAGGCCACCATGACCCTTACCACATTTTGGACACATAGTATTAGGCACCACACCACTATCACCTTAGGCCCTTAGGTAGTTATTGCCAAACCTTCTATTAGGAGTATGAGAAGACCCTTGGCCTTGATGAAACTGCCCACCTTTGAGACCTTGGAACTTACCATCAAAATGAGTCCTCTTGGCCTCATTACCCCTTCTCTTTCGCAACTTCTCTCCCTCCAATTATTCGGCATAAGACATAAGGCAGGACAAGTCCATGTCACCTATCAACATGGTGGCACAACATTCTTCATTCACCAAATAGGATACACTCATCACAAACTTATTCATCCTAGACCTCGGGTGGAAAGCAAGTGTGGAGCATATTTAGAGAGTTGGTTCAACTTGAGGGTATACTCCTTCACACTCATGAAGTCTTGCTTCAAATTCATGAACTCTGTCATTTTGGCCTCCCTACGCTCAAGATAGAAAAAATGGTTGAGGAAAGCTGTCTTAAATTCCTTTTAAAGTATCACATGGTTGATCTCCATCTCCTCCTTCTATTGAGTATACCATATTTGGGATACCCCCTTGATTTGGTAGGCCGCCAACTCCTCCTTCTCTTCCGATCTAACAACCATAACAGACAACACTTTGTACACCTCATCAATAAATTCTTGAGGGTCCTCATCTACTTTAGATCCATTGAACTTTGGTGGGTTCATCCTCATGGAATCCCTTACCCTAGATACCGAAGTAGGAGCATGAGGGGCTTGGGCCCCTTGGTTGATTTGATCGCTCATGGCTTGAGCTAGCATGGCAATAGCATCCCAGAACTCTTCATAAGCAGGTTGTTCTTCGGGAGTGCGAGCTCTTCTTCCTCTTAGGATAGGCATGATCTAGCATAGCAAAGAACATTCATTAGGGGAAAACCTTATCTTAACTTCTATAGCACGGCATAGAGTAAGAAGAAGGGAAACATTTCCTAAAACAACTCATAACCTCTTGCTCATAATTGTGGTGCACTTCACAACCATAAACAAGACTCTAATCGATGCAGCGTGTTTGATGTCGAGGACCATTAACAACCTAGTGCTCTTATACAAAGTTTGTCATGACCTAAGCCAAGGCCTAGACATGAAACGACAAATAGGGAACTCGAAGGGACCCCAAACAAGCCTTTTAACGTATCATTACATATCCTTGGTCGTGAAAGTAATTAAACAAAAATAAGATAATAAAAATAAGGAAAAGGTACTAAGGGAGTCTTTCATGGCTTAAACCATACAAGAGTCAAGAGAATCAAAGCTCATAACATCATTACATAACTTGTCCAACAACACCTCTAAACTTAGAATTGAGCGGGGGCTAAGACAACTTTCCGGGCTCACCCTCATAGTCAAAAAATACAATAAGATAAAGAGAGTCTTTGCATACATAGGAACAAAAGATATCGTCCTCCGAGTTGAGGACTCACCAAACATGCTTGAAGAGATAGTACTAGCCACATGGAGAAAAATGATCAAGTGGAGCTACGGTTCCTACATGGTAACATCATGTAGGAATAGAGTATGAGTTAGTATATTTGAATGTACTAAGTATGTAGGATGCAATGCAACAAGTAATAGACAACATAATCGAAATGCATAATCGCAAGCAAGAGATAGTATATTAGCAACATGGCAAGCATGAACAATACTTGAAGTAAAACGTGCTCATATAGAATATATTACGTGTGTAGGAAGAGACCATCATCATAGACCAAGCAACTTAGTACTTGAAATTCAAGGCATGCCACCCGCTTGGAAAGTGGATGAGGTGCATATCTCTCATCTTTGGTCGCACGGGATTGCCACCACCCAAAAAGGTGGATGAGCTACATACCCCTCATCTATGGTAGTATAGGATTGCCACCACCCGACAAGGTGGATGAGGTGCATACCCCTCATCTATGATAGTATGGGATTGCCACCACCCGATAACATAGATGAGGTACATACCCCTCAACTATGGTAGTACGGGATTGCCACCATCCGACAAGGTGGATGAGGTACATACCCCTCATCTATGGCATGGTCAACTTGCAACACTATAGATACTTTTCATGATAACAACTTGTATATAAATTTCATTCGTCATCACAAAGTCACTTATCTCATATACCATGCATTAGACCTTCAACAACTCAAGAAATCTTAACCGGATATTTTATCAAACACTTGGTGGTTGTGTAATACTAGTATAAAACCACGCAATTTAAGAGTGAAATCATGCAAGAAAACTTGAAGTAAATCAATCCACCAATACTTGGTAATACCCTTATGCAATATACATTAGAACCCCTTCATCAAATCTCAAAATAGATCATAGCTTCATAGCTCAAAACATGCTTAAACAGTCACACTTTTATGAAACCCCAACATAGTTTATAGTCAAATTCATAATAAGTCAGACCCATAAGTACATCAACTTAGAAACATACAATTTATATAAAAAGGAAGGTTGGGTACCATGGGCGAAAGGATCCAATGGTTAAAACCCACATACCTCAACTTTGGAGAATTCCTTGATGAAGATTTGATTGAGAACATGAAGCTTGAGTGTATTCCTTAAGATCTGGAATGAGTTTGGACCCTTGATTTTGAGAGCAATATTTTTTAAGTGTTTGAGAAAGTTTTGGAGAATATCTTGTATGAAATGAGGTTGAAAAATTGACTAAGTATAGGTGTTTTTATGTATAAGAAGGCTTAGACCGAATACCCAAAGGCCTTGAACCGAACAACCAAAAACTGGCAAAAATAACACTGATCCGCGCCCTGGCTGCATCGCGCCAGGGGCACAGATCATCTTTGGGAATTGCATTTTTTAGAAAATAAAATTTTGATGCGGTTTCTCTAAAATCGGGGTTAGACCTATTTCACACTCAATTTTGCTCCCTAATCACGAATATAAAGTTGTATTTTTGATATCACGCACGAATTTTGAGATATATGAAAATTATGATTATGAGCACTTTCGAGACACATTTTTGGGCATATTTTGGAGCCGTTTGAAGTCCCTTAGTGAATTACTTGGTCTGATCACCCATTCACTTATTTGGCGGAAGGCTCAAATTAATAAACAAGAGACATTAAAATGGGCGACTAAATTAATATTTCAATGGAAGATAGTTCAAATAAAAAATCCCAATCAACTATAAATCATAAGAGAGAGTTTTCAAAAAACATGTCTTAGAATAAAATATTAGTTGTACTCCATCACTATCTATGAAGCCATCGTCGAGCACTCCAATGATGTGCCAAATGTGCTCTTGACCGCCTTCTTCTGCAGCTCCTGAAAGCTTGAATATCTACAATATCAGGCAATGTCTTTATTCATCGCCTGTTTGGCAATCGCCGAACCTCTTCATGCGTTGCCTTTCTTTCATGGACCTGCAACATTAGGAGGTCACGTTGGAACTTTGATAATCCACTAAGTATGCCGGCGATACTGCTTTTGACTGCCATTTTGGCATTTTTGCTCCTTTTCTAAGTTTTATTGAGTTTGTCCACTTATAGACTTTTATCTCCGATCCTATCACAAATCACACAATTTAATCAAAATATGAACTATAATAGCACACTGAGAATAACATTTCTTTACATTCTAAGCCCAAAATGAGTTCAAGATATTGACTCATTATTCTTGAGCTTTAGTACCTATCCACCTGGTCTCCTGAACATACCCTATATTAGTTAGTCTCCTCTTAAGACTCTTCACTAGTTCTATGGACCTTCCTGTAAGTGATCCTATGTTCCATGTCTCTACTCTTAACTTAAGTAAACCTGTGCTCCTCTTACCACTACTACCCCTTGCCTTCAACCCAACCAACGACATGACCCTAATTCACAATTAGAACCCAACAACACTAACTACACTAGAACTAATACCTCAATAAACTATAGAAGATCAAGAAGATACAATCTCTCAAAAATGACAGACCAGCGATACAAAACAGTAAAATGTAAAGTATAATTTACAATATCAAATAACCAAATACAAAAAATCAAGACAAAGAACAGTGATCCTGTAAAAAAAAATTGGAACGATCCACAACACCGAGATGTAAAGAGTATATGTAACAAGCAACCACAATATGTAACAAGCAAGAAATAGAAGGTAAATAGAAGGATACAATTGATTAAAAAAAAAAAAGAACAGTAAATAGAAAGGAATTTGAAAGCTATCACTTAGAATATAGGAATTTGGAGAGTTCTAGCTGAAAATCTATTGAACGTTGCTGGAAAATATTGGACTCGCCAGAAAACACTAGACATTTCCGAAGACATAATCTCGTTTCTCCGAAGAGAAATTTTAAGTCGACGGTATGATTTGTGATGTAGCTTGAGTAGATTTGGAAAGCCGTAATAGTACTTGCAATCAGAGTTGCAATGTAAATCCGAATGAAGCCACTGGAATCTTGCAATTAGAATTAAAAAACCAGAAGAAAAGAGCTCTAGAGAGAAGAGGAAAATTCCAACAAGATTTCAAATTGAAATCTGTCGTGATTTTGCTGGGGATCGGTGAAGGGTCGCCGAAGAAATGGAGTTCTTGGCTTGCTAACCTATAATTTTCAAGAAATATGCACTGTGTGCATTATCTATTCTTAAAAAAGAAAGAGAGAAAATTCGTGAAGTGGAGATCATTTGTCATTCAAAATTTGATGAAAGAGTAAAATATGAAAATAAGAATAGACTTAAAAAATGAATTTATTTAAATATAAAATAAATTACGTGCTGTTATAATAATTTTACACTACATTAACAATATAAACGATATGAACATGAAATTGTCATAAAAGATATGAACATGAAATTGAGATGAAAGATTTAAACATATATACCTCATATTACAACATAAAAAACTATTAACAGATCAAACATCAAAGATTTGAATATATATACTTCATATTACAACATCAAAGAATATTAATGGATCAAACACAAATAAAATCTCATAACTCCAATATATTGCAATCACATCAAAGTACACAAGAAAGATTAAATGTTACATCTTGTGAAGATTTACAAAGAATAGGCCATAGTAGGACCCACGAACTCGAAACTTCAAAAGAAACCTTGAACTCAGCTTTTGTTTTTCTCTAGTTGTGTGTATGTTGTTATTTAGTTTTGGTTGTGTTTTGTGTATTGCTAGAAAGAAGAAAATATTTTTTTCCTTTTACTAGTCTGGTCTTTTTGTTGGGGATGTAACGGCATGCAGATTTTTTTTTCCATTTGTTTGTATGTATAGACTGAAGTGGAGAGAAAACAAGCAAAGATGAGTGTGTTTCTTTTTTCCTTTTTTTTTTGTTTGTGTTTTTCTTGTTTGTTTTACATATTAGTAATTTTTTAATTTGTGGACTCACATATTAATATATTTCATATTGATTTGCTATCATTAATTTAGCCCTTGTATGATCTAATAACGTATCAAAATTTTGGGCCATAAAAATAAATATTTATTAATAAAGGTTTATTTTAATTATTTTAATAACCCTTGAACCTTTTCTTAAGTCTGATAGAAACTTATTGAAAAGGTGTCTTTTCGGCAGAAAAGGTGTCTTTTAGGCAGAAAAGATACTTTATAACTCTTTAAATAGAATGGTCCCTAAAACAGAAGACAATACTTTTCTTTTTCTCTCCATCTCAGAAATAGAAGAGAAAACAATCTTCAAGTTTTAGAAGATCAAGTTTTTTAATTTTAGAAGATCAAGTTCTTTAATAAAGTAGTTGTCGTCATAGAACAAGGTTAGCACTCTTTTTATTCTTATGAATTCAAATCTTTCTCTAATGATTTTGAACTAGCATTGTACACCCACCCAAGTATTTGATAAAATGATTTTACAAAGATTCTTAGAGTTATTAATGATCTAATGCATGATTTATTTTTTACAAGTCTCGACTGTTGATGAGTTATTGAGTTCTTACGCTAAGGTTTACGCTCTTACGAATTGTGAAGTCTACTAGAAGGGGTTATGAACTATGTTATATATTTTACCCTCTAGTACAAGGCCAAATTTCTACATGAAGGGGTTAAGAACTATGTTGTATACCTTACCTCATTTATGATTCGATGTTATGCATTATCTTTTACTCATATGAAGGGGTTATGAACTATGTGCTATGCCTCACCCTCACATGCGACTCAATGTTACGTACTCACATGTAGGGGTTATGAACTAAGTGGTACGCCTCATCCTCATTTGCAATTCAATATGTTGTATTATCTTATGCTTACATGTAGGGTTATGACCTATGCTATCTTTCCATACTCATGTACTACCCATTACCTTCTAGAAGGGGTTATGACCTATGCTATATCCCTCACCCTCTAGTACAAGGTAGTTGGATGATCTATTTATGTTACTTCATGGTGTTGAACAAGATATGCAAATACAATTATTTTTAAGTATGTTTCATCCTACACATTGATTACACATGACATATTGAGTTTATGTTTATTGATTATGATTAAGCATCTTGTTATTATGGCTTATGATTCTTGTTGCATTATATTCTGCATACTTAGTACATTCAAACGTATTTATGCATACTTTATGCTTACATGATATTACCATGTAGGTACCGGAGCTCCATTTGATCATCCTGCCTCTCCATGTGGCTAGTTGATTTTTGTAAAGAAGCTAGTTGATGAGTCCTCAAGTTCGAGGGCGATAGCTATTCTCATTCATTCTTTATAGGTTCTTGTTCTTATGTTAGATACTTGTTCAATGAGGGTGAGCCCGGAAGTTCTTGGCTCCCGTTCCAATCTATGTTAGAGGTGTTTGTTGGATATTATGTCATGGTTTGATTTGTTATTGAAGTTTGACTCTTCTTACTCGATTATTATTATGAATGGTTTCCCTTAGTCCCTTTCCTTCCCTTCTTCAATTATTTGACTCGTGTTTGTTTAATTTGCTTCAGCAACTAAAGATGTGTACATGATATGCTAAGAGACTTGTTTAGGTAATCTCAGGCTTCTCATTTGCTGTGTCACGTCTAGACCCTAGGCTTGGATTGTAACATTTTTTTTTCTTTCCTATTTTGCGGCAAGCAGCTGTTGAAAAAAAAAATCTTTGAACAATGGTTACTGGTGTTTGTCATTAATGGAAATACAAGGTTTTTCGAACTCTTTTAACGGACTGATTAACGTCTGGTGGACCCAACCAATAATAATTTCCAACAACAGAAACAGGGGAGATAAGGCAGAACATTTTTCAAGGATATAGTTGGTATCTTGGGTCAAATTTTTCACTGGAAACCTTTTTTGGTTTAGTAAAAGTTTTAATGTTAAAACATATTGTTCTATACAATTTTGTTTGAGTAGTGAATTTATTAACGATGAAAATCTTGTCGTTTTCAACTTTTTGAATTTGTTTGTCATTATGTAACTTATATTTCTAGTTCGTAAGTAAATAAATTGAAAATAATATGTTGTCAAAGTGATCTCTATTATTTGAAATTTATTTATTTAGAACATGTAAAAATATAGTATATTTATGAGAAATGGTCATTCCAAAGGAAGATTATTTTGGCAAGATTATGGATATAGTCATGAATATGTGATACATTTGTAATACATGCTAATAATATGTCAGTCCAAAGAAAGGCATATTGTTAGGCCATTTTAGTAATCAATATTTATGAACTACGTATAAGAGTCCACTTACAAGTTATTATTTATGTCCAAAGACTAAATGATAATATTGTGCTAGGTATATTGAGATGGACCCACTTTTATGTATATGTTCGTGTGTTTGATATTATAAATTATTTATTCTTGTTACTTTAGTTGTGCTTAATTTACTTTATCTTCACATATATATAATTTATTCAATTGTTAATTGTGAGCATCATTCATTGTATCTTATAGTGTCTTCAATATCTACTGATATGAACAACATTATTGTGCTTAATGACACAAATTTCAAGAAATGGAGAGAGTACATTATAATAGTGCTTGGTTGCATGTATCTTGACTATGTATTAAGATTTGATTATCCTGCGGACTTGAATGAGAGTAGAACTAATGAACAAAAGTCAACATATGAGAAGTGGGAATGATCAAATCGCATGATCTTGATGATGACGTAACACTCAATTCCAGAATCCTTAAGAGGTGGTATAATGGAGAATAGAGATGTCAAAGTTTTCTAAAAGGAAATCGCAGACGGATTCACTGCAAATGAAAAGGTTCAAACAAGTACTATTCTTAGCAAGATTGTTTCAATGCGATATAAGGGTAAAGGAAACATAATGGATTATATTATGGAAATGTCTAATCTTGTGATGAAACTTAGGGCCTTTAAGCTTGAATTGTCTGATGACATACATGTGCATCTGATTTTGATCTCCCATACTGCACAATTCAGTCAATTTAAAGTCTCATATAATACTTAAAAGGAAAAATAGACTTTGAATGAGCTTGTAGCACAATGTGTACAGGGAGAGGAAAGATTTAAACAAGAGAAGATTGAAAGTGCTCATTTGAGATCTACCTCTGAAAATAAAGCCATTTCATATCAGCAGAAAAAGAGTAAAAATAAAGAAACTACAGACAAAGGAACATCTGATATTAAGGAAAAGAAGTCATGTTTCTTTTATAAGAAACTTGGTCACAAGAAGAAAGAGTGTTTCAAGTACGCTACTTGGCATGAAAAGAATAATAAACTTCTCAATTTTGTTTGTTCAAAAGTTAATTTGGCTATGGTACCTAGTAACACTTGGTGGATAGATTTGGGTGCAACTATTCATGTAAGTGTCACTATGCAGGATTGCCTAAGGAGTTAAAAGCTAATTGATACTGAAAGATATATCTATGTGGGCAATGAAAATAAGGCAACTATGGAGGCTATTGATGTCTTTAGAATTTTATTAGATACTGGTTTCTATTTGGAATTAGAGGAAACATTTGTTGTACCATCATTTAGATGGAACTTAATTTCTATTTCTTGTTTGGACAAATTTGATATACTTGTTCTATTGGAAATGAAAGTTGTGGTATTTCTCTAAACTCTAATATTATTAGAACTGACATTCTGATTGATAAATTATATATATTAAACCATGAAGCCTCATACAATAATGAAAACCTACATTCAAGTAATTTTGATACTAAGCACTGATTAATAAATGATAATTCATCAATGTTATGGCAATTGGGTCATATTTCAAAACAAAGAATACAAAGGCTTATGTCTGAAGGAATTCTTGATTCCCTTGATTTATCAGATTTTAAAATTTGTATAGAAAGCATCAAGAGAAAACAAACGAATATAAGGAAAATAGGTACTTATATGAGTAAGGAACCTTTAGAGTTGATACATATGGATATTTGTGGTCCTTTCTCTACAGGTTCATGGAATGGTCAATAATATTTTATCAATTTTATAGATGACTACTCCCGCTATGGCTATATTTATTTAATTTATGAGAAGTCACAATCTTTGAATGTTTTCAAAATTTTCAAATATGAAATTGAAACTCAATTAGGCAAGAAAATAAGGCTATCAAATCTGATCATGGAGGAGAATACTATAGTAGATATAATGGTTTAGGTGAATAACGTTCAGGACCTTTTACAAACTATCTAGCAAAGTGTGGAATTGTATCTCAATATATCATGCCAGGAACTCCCTATCAAAATGGTGTATCCGAGAGATGAAATTGAACTCTAAAAGATATGGTTAGAAGTATGATTAGTCATTCTTCTTCACCTGAATCTCTTTGGCGAGAAGCACTGAAAACTGTAGTTTACATACTAAATAGAGTTCCAAGAAAGGCGGTAGCTAAATCCCCATACGAGTTATGGACTGGTAAGAAGCCTAGTATTAGGCGCTTACATATCTGGGGATGTCCAGCCGAAGCAAGACCTTAGAAACCTAATGAAAAGAAAATAGATTCAAGAACTATTAGTTGCTACATTGTGAGTTACTCTGAAAGGTCGAGAGGTTTTAAATTTTATGACCCATCAAATAGACCCTTTTTCGAGAAACGAAATGCCTAATTTATTGAGGATGTTGATTATGGAGGGAACAATCAAAACAAATAAATTGTGTTTGAAGAGGAATTTGATAATATCAATTCTACTACTGAAAATGATATGGTCACTTTACCAAATATTTTTCATCTTGTAAATCAGGATTACATAGAAAATACACTAATATTAGTTCCAAATGTTTCTCAACTTGTAAATCAATTGTAGACAACATAATGATATCACCCCATATTCAACAACCTCAAGTTAAAATGTCTAAAATAAGATCCAATAGAGAAAGGAGAAATACGATTTCTGATGACTATTTCGTTTATCTATAAGAACATGATTTTGACATGGGATTGTAAGATGATCCTATAACTATTTTTTAAGAAAAATCATATCGAAACTCTGTTAAATGGATCAAAATCATGAAAGATAAGATGAAATCTATGAAAGACAATGATGTTTGGGATCTTGTCGAGTTACAACAAAGATCAAAACCAATTGGGTGTAAATGAATTTTCAAAACCCATTGTGATTCAAAAGGTAACAACAAAAGGTATAAAACTCGCCTAGTCACCAAAGGATTTACTCAAAAGAAGCACAGATTTTGAAGAGACATTTTCACCAATTTTGTCAAAAGACTCGTTTAGAATCATTATGACACTTGTAGCTCATTATGACTTAGAACCACACTAAATGGATGTAAAGAGTGCTTTTCTCAATGGAAACATTGAAGAAATAATATACATGGTGAAACCAGAAACTTTTGAATCTCAAAATACAAAGCACACTGTATGTAAACTTAAGATATCCATACATAGCTTATAAAAGCAGGCATCCTGTCAGTGGTACCAGAAGTTTGACCAGATGATAACCTCTTTTGATTTTTAGGAAAACACCATTGATCAATGCATATATCTCAAGTTCAGTGGGAGCAAATTTATCATCCTTGTACTATGTGTGTATAACATTTTACTAGCAAGTAGTAACATAGGTTTATTGCATGAAACCAAGAAATTTTTACCTAGCAAATTTGAAATGAAAGATCTTGGTTAGACATTCTTTTTTATGGGTATAGAGATCCATAGAGATTGCACCAGTAACATACTCGAATTATCACAGAAAACTTATATTGAAAAGATGCTAAGTAGATTTGGCATGCAAAATTGTGCACCTGGAGATACACCAGTGGAAAAAGGTGATATGTTTATTTTGTGCCAATATCCAAATTAGGACATAGAAAAGAAAGAGATGCACAAAATTCCAAATGCATTAGTGTTGACATCCAATTTTTATCCTCCATGGTGTCAAATTATTCTTCGAATGCTTATTTTTGTTTTAACGATTTTTGGACATTTATTTTAAAAAAATTAAAATAGCACGTGGGGCCACACACCCCCAATCCCTTCATTTTCCCTTCTTTCTCCAAGCAAAACCCGATCCCTTTTCGCCTATCTCGATGGTCTCCTTCATCTTCTTCTTCATCCCTTTTCCCAGAACCCTTTCCCCTTCCCTATTCCCTTTCCTTTTCAAAAAATCCCCATCTCCTTCTTCTTTCCTATTCCCTTTCCCTTTCCCAGAAGCCCCTTTCCCCTTCCCCATACTTCTTCTTCTTTACCAGCAAACCAGAGACCCCGACCCAACCCCGAGAATCCCCAACGTTCTTCTCCCATAAATCACGCTCAGTTTTCAATATTGAGGGAGGAGCTTTAAATTCGATTCCGTTTTCCCCCATTTTAGAAAACCCAAATCGTTTCCTATATGATCCGCTCTTTTTCTTCATTTTCGAAGCAGCCATAGATAGGGGTCGACAGTAGAGAGGGACATCGGCAATCATCTGAGAAATGGGGATAGAAAAGCTTGCAGCTCTAAACCTTCAAAACCCTCGAAAGATTAATCAATTTGGGGTAGCTAAAGAAACGTCAAAAAAAATCTGAGTAGAAGCAGCAGTCGAGTCGATTTGAAACCCCTAAAATTCCATAGCTGTCACTATCCTCATAAAGGTTCATCGATTCAAAGTTAAAAATTAGAGCATCTGATATTTGAGTCGAGGAATCCAAAAACAAGCTTCGTTGTAGTGTCGAAATTCACTGTTAAGCTCGTCGTCCCATTTCGCTACTCCAGACAAGGTAACACTTTCATCTCACTCACCTTGGTTTTGTATTAAGTTTCATATCTGTGTTCGAATAACAAATCAATGCCGTAATGTTGCTGTTAATGGTTGTCAAGACCTTTCTGGAATCGTGTTGTGATGCTGTTTTGAATTAAGTGTCGATTTCTTGTTTCTCGATTTCATATTGTGGTGTTGTTTCGTTACTGGCTGTCAAGATGTTCTTAATCGTAGGTTCATCTTTAAGTAATAAAAATCTTATTTAATACTGATTGTCATGTTCTGGGTGAGTTTAAAATGCATGAGGGTGGTTCTGTTTACTGATGTCTCATTCTTTCTCTGATTA